>PVIC010003765.1:0-66838 GCA_004025085.1 Thryonomys swinderianus | reverse complement strand
CTCTGGCCTGGCTGGAGCCACACAGTAGCTGACTATTGGTAGAGCTGGGATGAGGCCTCAGCTCTCCCAGGCTCCGACCCGCAGCCACGCTCTGCCCATGCAGTGCTCACAGTGGTGCCCAACCACCCGCTGTGCGAGCGCCTCAAAGCCAAAGGATCAGTTTTCACCACGTGAGGAGCAGCCAAGAGTAGGAAGCTCTGTGAAACATCTGACTGTGACACGTGCGTCCGCAGAGCCCTGGGGTGGGGGGGCAGGGCTCCCCGAGGACCCGCTGCTCCCTCCACCACGTGGAAAGGCTGTTTTGAATCACAGAATCCAAGAAATGATGAGTCATAGGCACCAAATCCTAGAAATAACAGATCTTAGAAATGAGGCCTCTCAGAGCTCCCCACGCCTTGGCTTCCAGGGCACCTGCTCTTTCTGCTTCTTTTCCTGCCTCTCGCTCTGTGAGCCCCACGGAGCCTTCGGTGTGCTGGGGACCAGCTCACCCCAAGCTGCTGTGGCCACACACAGGCCATTCCAGCTCCTCCTGGGGCTTCAGACCTCTGCTCCGTGGAGGGCCCTGTGTCCCACACCTGCTCTGTACCAGTGCTGTCCGGACTCCAGGGTGGGGGTAGGGAACGGATTTGGAAAGCCTCCAGCCGGGGCTGTTCCCAGGGAAGTAACAGAAAGGCATGAAAATATCCATGGGTGCAATAGCGTCTGGTCGCGATGACAGCTATTTGGAAAAGCAAAGCAAAAATAAGCTAATAAAGAGTGACAGAGTGAAAGTGACCCTGAGCAGAGACTTCAGTGAAGTGAGGGGAAGAGCCACCAGCCCCCAGGAAGGCCATCAGAGAGGCCGTGATGGCACCAAAGCAGCACCAGCTCCACAGGCCTGGGCAGAGCAGCAGGGGTCAGCAACACCGGTGCGCAGAAGGCGGGAAGGGGAGAGGGTCAGAGGTCAAGGGCCTAAGGCTCGCTGGTGGGGCGAGAAGGTGGAACCACAGGAGCCCTGCCAGGATGGGTGGGTGGTGTGCGGGTTTTAAAGAGGATCCTGGTGGCAGGTGTGCCAAGGACACTGTGGGGACACAGACAGGAAGCAGAGCAGCCTCTGAACGCAAAGTGGGAGGAGACAGTGGGTGTAGCAATGAGGGGACAGAGGGACCACAGTTTGGAATACCATTTTGAGGACTGGATGTGGGTTATGAGAGCTGCTGAGTAAGGGGTCCAGGACCCTCAAAAGGCAAAATGAATTTTGCTTGGCCATGTCAGCTCTGAGTTGCCTTTAGACGGCTGTGTGTGGGACCTGGGGCTCAGGTAAGAGCCCCAGGCTGGACACCAGGTCTGGGCAGACCCGTGTTCAGAGGCATCCAGAGCCTGGCTCGGGCCCGGGTTGTTTCCAGGCACATAGCAAGCCCCCCCGGGCCACTTCTGACTCTAGACCCCTAAGAAAGAGCCGTGTAGTAGGCACAACGTCACAAGGATCTTTGTGACCCTTAGAACAGAAAGGATCCGAATAGAAGCCAGAGGTATTTGTGGGGGACACAGAGGTGGGAAGGTGGGCTGGCTGCATCCATAGCAGCATTTGATAAACCCTTTTTGCCCTGTAACACCGAGGTCGCCTCCCACCTGCTCCGGTCAACAGGAGGTTAGTGGGACTTGCTGAGAGCAGAGACCTGAAAAGCACTCATGTGGTTTCATTTCCTCTGTTGCTCTCTACCTTCATCATAACAGGATGCCCAGGCGAGTGCTCGTGGAATCCTGTTGCCATGGTGAGTAAAGCTGCGTGCCCCGCTGCAGGGTGAAGACCCCAGGCAGCCCAGATGAACCATCCTTGCCAAGGCCGTCCTGGACCAGCTGTTCCTCATCAGCTCTGCCAGCCTCCTGAAGGCCGTGACTGTGCACAGGTCAACCCGGCAGACCTTGCACTAAGTGTGCACTCCCGAGGGTCATTTTAAGCCCTTAAGCCTTGGGTGGTTCGTTACAGAGCATTAACCGACTGACACAGAGGAGAGTATGGGGGGGGGGGGTAGAAAAGACATGTGCTTGGCATCAATCCCCACAGGGAAAGAGAGGAATGCTGCTCCATAATACTAAGCAAGGAGAACGACTTAGAGATTTCAGCTTGTGTCCCCTAGGATTTGAAGAACGTAGGGGTTAGTGCCTTTGGACTCAGGTCCAAAGGCCCTGAGAAAAGCCCTCACTTCACAAAGCGATGTGTACTTTCCCATGGGCCAGACAGAAGTCTGTAGTGCTCTCCTGGGGAGGAGGGCTTGGATCCCTGGATTGTGGTTACAGAGCTGATGTGTGGCCAAGTCAGTGGCACCACTGTGGTGGCCATGACCACTGTCCTAGGAATTAAACAGCCTGGACAGACCCTTGGCTCCACTACCAACCTGCTGGCACCCCCAGAACCAGATGGCCTCCTCAAGCCCTGCTCCCCATCTGTGAGAAAGGGACCAATACAGAAGGGGAGGGGAACCATAATTGCTGACCTTTCCACCTTGCAGGCTGGGTGCCCTCGGGTACTGCCAGCCTGACCAGGCAGATGGTTCTGCTCCCCACAGGGAGCACCAGAAACCTGTTTGTCATTGACTTCCAGGCACCAGTTTGCCATGTCCTCCTCACAGCTTCTGGGCCTGGGCCTTTGCCTTGCACCAGAGCAATCAAGAGGACCCTCAGCCACTCCTGCCCTGTCCTCTGGGGGCACCTGCCCGGGCCTGTGTGCCCCACCGGGTGTGGGCTGTGAGTTACCGGATGAGGTCCAGCAGGGCGTCAGCTGAGCTCATAATGGGCTTCCCACTCTGCTCCGTGGTCTCCTTCTGGGCTGCACCTCCCGGGTGGATGATGGAAACCATGATGATGCCCACGACGACGGCCAGGAAAGTGGTCCACAGGTAGTAAGCCACAGTGAGGATGCCCAGCCGGCTAGAGGTCTTGGCATCCAGGGAGGCGAGGCCGGACATCAGGCTGGGAGATTGAAATGGGTAGAGGCTGTTGGGGGGCACAAGACCTCCCTCTCTGTGCAGTGCCCAGCATCTGCATGTGCCCCAGGGATCCCCGCCCTGTTCTAGGGTTCTTTCTGCCTCTCTTTTGGCTTCCATTGCAAGGGTCCCACCAGAGCTCCGGCTTCTGCTCTTCCCTCTCGGCGGCTCCCTTCCATGAAGAAGCTCCCCTTCCTCGCCTCTCACCAATCCAGGCTCAGGGCCCCTGTCGAGTCTTTTTGGACTACCTGCCTCTTCCCCAGAGTCAGGAGCCCATTCTGGAGCTCCCAGCCCAGAGCCTTCTCTGCCATAACCCTGAGGCCCTCCGCTGTCTGTCTGTCACCTGAGTGTAGGTGAGCGGAAGGGCAGGCCTGCCTCTCGGCCTCTCCGTGGGTACCCAGGCCCCAGGCTGAGCTTCCTCTGAGAAGGTGGCTCTGTGGCCCCCTGAGTGAGCTGTGAGGGGAGCAGAGCCCTGGCAGGGAATGGGCGGCCTGGGGCCTCCAGTTCTGTCCACTGTCTGCAGACCCGCCCCGAGGCCCAATCTCCAACAAAACAGGGCCAGGACTGGGGCTTCTCCCTGTAAGGAGCCACCCCAGGCCACCTGGGGTTAGGGCCGGTCCAGACTCAGGCTCCCTGGCTCCTCCTGCCTCTGGCCACCCCAGCCTGGGCTTTCTGTCTCCCTGTGCAGGTCACCCTAGTGCTACTGTCTCAGGCTGCAGCAGGGTGCCCAGAGGGGATGGGGTGAGGGGCTGGGCAAGAGATTAAGGAAATGCTTGTGCTTTGTTTTGCTGCCAAAAGGATTTTTCCCCAAAGCCCTTTCATTTTTTCAGATAAAGAAAGTATTTGTCTGGTTTTAATCATGTAAACAAGAGCAGATAATCCTTCTCCAAGAGCACTCTTCTCATCCCACCTCACCCAGCAGCACCCAGCACCAGCCTGGTGGGCACAGCTCCTGGTCCCCTCAGCCCTGCTGGACCCCACCCGCTGCCCAAAAGCTGGCCTGCTCTTAAGACCCAGGGCCAGACTCCCTCCCTTCACTGGGCTCCCTCACTCTCTGCCTCCACCTCACTGGGTTCCTGTTTCCTGGAAGTTCTTTCCTGGCTGGTACCCAGAGGCTGCCTGGGTTGGGCCCAGAGCACGGCTCCATAGCAGCTTCCTGAATGAATGAATGTGTCGGTGCTGACCATGTGCATCTTCCTCTGCCAGGACGCCATATGTTAGTGACGGGCTTAGGATGGGTCTCAGATGTAAACCCTGAAGGGCTCCTAATGAGATTGGGCAGCCAGAGCCAGGGGAACTGGGGCCACTGCAATGTTGGGGGAGTGCTGGGCCAGGGTGTCAGCCCGAAGCCAGGACGTCCTCCCCCAGAACAGAGCCCCACTGTCAGGGCCACATACAACTGCCCCAGGCCACAGGACAGCCATAGCCTGGAGAAAAGGGCCTGCCCGAGGTCACCCGGAACCCTAGTGCCCAGACAGGCTAGCATTCAGGCCCCACTTCCTCGCCCTGTTCTCTTTCCTTCACGTTGTTCTGTGTTGTGCGCTCTGCCCAGAGAGACAAGTCAGAGCCCGTCCCTGACCCAGAGAGCTCCTCCTGCCCCAGTAGTGAATAGGGAGAGGGACACGCAGGGACCCTGGGGTGCAGGGAGGCAAGTGACCCCTGGGCAAGGTGGACACGTGAGGAGAGCTAGGGAGGGCCACCCCAGCTAGAGGTGAGGGGTAACTCTGTGTAGCACAGTCAGAAAGGGCCTCCCGGAGGAGGTGCTCCTCGAGTTGGCTTCTGGAGAGTGTGGAGGACTTGGAGATGAGGCAGTGGTATAGCACAAGGCACTGGGGAGGCGGGGAGGCTGGAAAGTGTGGTCAGAGCTCAGTCGGGTTTGAAGTCTGGCAACAAGAGAGAAAAAAAGACAGTTTGAGCTCTAGAGTGGGCTGACCTTGAATTCTGGGGCGGGGGACCAGAGGAGCCATCCCGGGGGCACACAAGTAGGAACAGAGCCTGGCAGTGCTTCAGCGTAACTCAACTAGCAGAAATTGCTAGATGTCTGAGAAGGAAGAGCTCGAGATCCTGCAGTTTTGAAGATATCAGAGTAAACAAAGTGTCTCTAAAGTGGTCTTTGCAAGAGCAAAAACTCAGGATCTTAGACAGAGACTACAATATATCCACGAGCCAGAGTTCTAACAGCCACTGCACAGGCGGCATCGTGGGGAGATGCTCTTCACGGAACACAAAGTAGAAAAGCTGCCAGCAGCTTGGCTGTGGCCCTGTAGGGAGCCCCAGAGCCTCCTGGGAGAGACGCCTCTGAGGCTTACATAGAGATGGGTCTGGGGGGTTGTAGAGGGTATGGGCACAGCTTGAAAACCAGATTCCAAGAGAGAAGATGAGGCTGGTACAGAGGACCTGCCAGCTTGTGGGAGGGATCCTTGGAAGCTCCGGACAGAGCGAGGGTCCCAGCTGGCACTGCGTCACCCCTTGCTCTGCACAGCAGAGGGCTGATGGGAGCAGTCCCATCACCCGGCCTCATGAAGGTCTCGACCCTCCCTCCTCCACCCCAAAAGTTTCAGGGGATGGTAGGTGGCACGGGTGTGCTGGCAGTGCCAGGGTGACTGCAGGCCATAGAGAGAAGGACAGGGAGGGCACAGGTCTCGTGAGACAGCGCTTCTCCTGGATCTTCTGGTAACAGGAAAAGAGGTTGAAGGTTCTGCCCTAGGCCCAGGGGAAGGGCTGCCCCTTGAGGTCCAGACTTCAGAGTCAGCTGTTTCAGTGGCTTTTCTGAGAACCCGTGAGGCCGGGCAGCGTGGTGCTGGGGGCGGTGGGGGGGACTGAGTCCCATGAACACACACACATACGCCTCCCCGAGCAAAACCAGCAAGAAGTGATAACAGTAGCTTTCTCTGCAGGCTGGGATCACGGGCTTTTGGCTTTTGTTTCTCATCTCTCTCCACACCCTCTGTAATTTCTAGAACGAGTGCAAGAGCACCTCGCAGCCACAGAAATTGTAATTTGCCTGGAGTTTACTGTTCCTCAAGCACCTACACGTCTACCCCATTCCATCCCTAACCTTCTAAGTCAGTGCCTCCCGAAAGAACCATAGTGGCAGCTATATCTGTCATTTACATTTTTCTTTTCATTTTTTTTTTTTGTGGTGCTGGAGATTGAATGTAGCGCTTTTGCAAAATTTTTTTGTGAATTTAATTTAATAATATCTTCACCCAGTATATCCAAAACATTACCATCTCAATGTATCAAAAAAATATCCTGGCGCCGGAGATTTAGCTCAGTGCTTCTAGCACCTGCCTTGCAAGTGCAAGGTCCTGAGTTCGATCCCCGGGAACACATACAATGCTGGGCATGGTGACTCATGCCCCCGGCAATCAATACCACATACCACAGTGCCTGGCATGGTGGCTCATGCCTGTAATCCCAGCACTCAGGAGGCAGAGACAGGAGGATTTCTGAGTTTGAAGCTTGCCTGGGCTACATAGTGATGAGCTCAGGGCCAGCCTGAACTACAAAGTGAGACCCTGTCTCAAAAAAACAAAACAAAACAAACAAACAAAAAAATCCTATGCTGCCCTTATTTTAAATTTTAAGTACAATTAAATAAAAATTTAACTTCACTTTTTCAGCTCCATACTAGGCTCAGTGGCCACTTCTGACTAGTGGCTGTGGACTTGGACAGCAAAGCAAATCAGAAGTCAGGCAGGAGGAGACGGTGCTGGGGCACTCCACAGGCAACACAGCAATGGGGTTCCGGTTCCGAGCCCTGTGGGGTTTTCCTTTGCCCTTCAGTTCTGCTCAGGGAGCAGAATAGACCTAGTTTGACTACTGGAGAAAAATGGGTCTTCTGGTTTGGGTTGACCATGACTGCTATGTGACTGGACCGTGTAATGTTTTTTCTCAAGCTCAGCTCTTAGCCTTGTGACCTGCCACAGCTGGAGCCCTGAGCTTTGTGGTAGTGAGCTCTCCCTTTCAGGAAGTGTCCAAGTGGGGCCTGGATGGCCACTTGCTGGGGTAGAGACGAAGGGTTCCAGGTAGAGTGGGAGGTTCCATGGGTCTGACCTCAAGTTTCTTTCTGGCTCTGTGGCTTATGGTGGGAGACCATAGGCAGCCTTGCCTCTCCTCCAAGTGTGGCCTGGGGCTCCCTGGAGCCCTGAGGTCCTCGGGGGCTGCAGGGAAGAGCTCCTCCCAAGCCATCTGGCCGCCACACAGCACCCAGGGATTGGGGATCAGAGATTGCAGTGATTACAGACATAAACTGCAGAGGCAGTGGGGAGCTGGCCGGGCTCCCAGACCCAGCCTGCTCCAATCTGGTAATTGTTCCCCTCGCAGGCAGGGGCGGGGAAAGGGAGGCAGTGGCTGCCCAGCTCCTGGCAGGGGGAGCGAAAGCTCCACCATGGCCTTAGGCCTGCTCAGCCACCCAGTCCCTCCTGCTCCCACTGTTCCTTCTGCCTGGAGCTTTCTACCCACCACCATCTCGTCTCTCCAGCCCAGTGCACTTCATGGCCTTCCCTGCCCAAGGCCAGTAAGGACAACGCTTCCTCTGGAGACCTTCCCTGACTGGCTGTCTCTCCACTGCCCACCCCTACCATGGCACCATGAGTGGCCCCGTTGTGACAGGGCGCTGTGGCACTATGCTCGCCCGAATCCCCAGTGCTTGACCTGGAGTCTGGCATGGACAGGCTGGTGGGGCCAGTGTGGAGTGAAGCAAGACAAAGGCTGGGACTTCGCCACCTGGTCCCTTCTCCTGCCCCCACCCCCCGGCTACTGAGCCCCCATCTGGGCCGAGTTGATCCTGTGTGAATACCCGCCTCACTAGCCGGAGCCTGGAGGTGAGTTACCAAGGCTTGACTGTGCCTCAGTTTCCAGTGAGAATGAGTGAGATGAGGGTGATTTCTCACAACAGCCAATCGCGGTGTAGAATCCTGCACAGCTAAAAGTGTTCAATATGCTCTGATTGCTAGCGTTCCCTTTGCAATGTCAGCGTTCTGTGACCACCGGACACCGCAGACTGGGTGCTCCCCCTGGACAGGGTGAATCTGACTTAGTGTAGGAGTCAGAGCCCAGGGCCTGGCCAAGGCCTTGGTTCGGGTTTGCAGAGATGTGTGCTGTTAAACCAAGGACGCACCAGACCATTATCAGATTGGCTTGTGGGCTCTGGGGACTGTGCCCATCTTTTGTAGGTTCTGTTGGAGAGCATCACCCTTGCCAAGTTTAGGGGAAGCCTTGGCACTGGGGTCAGTCTGACTTTGAGGCAGTTGGCACCAGAACTTCTATGAATAGATGGAGAGTTGGTGATGCAACAGAGGGTAGAATGACTATTGCTAGAAGCAGACAGGGTCTCTCGAGGGATGCTTCAGAGCTCTGTTTTCAGTCTTCTTTCTGGTCATTTTTATCAATGGCTGGGCCAAGGCCACTCACAGCATATACACTGGATTCTGAGGGGACAGGAAGCTGGAAGGAGTGTTAATGTGTCCAGTGAGGGACCCCAGCAGGTGGGGATCATGAGCCAACGCTGACACAATGGGACATACAGACACGTGTGGGTTGTATGTGGCTTCAGCAGTGGGGGAGACACAAGCTCTGGGAGGAGGGGAGGCTGAGCCACTGCAGCAGCAGCACGTGCGAAGGGCTCTTCAGGGTTCCCATGAGGCCAGTCTGGTGAGTCATCTGAGACATGGGGCCGGTACACCAGAGTACACCAGAGGGCCGGTGTACTCAGCCTGTGGGGCCAGAAGCCTGGGGACCCACTCAGGATGCCACGTCCTGCCTTAAGGCTGAGACCCTCTGGGAAAGGGACAAGGGAGGGAACTGTGACTCACAAAATGCTGCTGCGGTGGGAAGTGAGTGACAGAGACACAGGCCCAGGGGTGGAGGAGAAGAGCAGGTGCAAGGCACTGGGGCCTGGAGCACAGCAGACGAGGAGGCCTGGGGATGACCAGGAAGCCTTGGGAGACCTCGGCTCAGCCCCGGGAGTAGCTTTCTAGCAGTCATCCTGCGTGGGGAAAAAAGCAACATGCGGGGAAGAGAACTCCCAGGGTTGGGGGGGGGGAGTGAGAAGCATATGGTAAAGCCACACAGTGAGTATGCAGGTGCCTAAGTCTGCTGGCGCTGCCTCCTGCCACGGGACACCTGAGGGACAGGATGGGGCCTGAGGCCCAGGGGTACCTTTCCAAGCACCGGGTTGGTGCTTCCCTCGAGCAGACAGAAAGTGCCATGTTAACGCAGAGCCTCCTTAGCTGGGACTCTTGTTTCCCAGATGCCCTGCCCCAGCCCTAAACCAAGCCGCTTCCTTCCAAGACCTGAGGCTTGGCACCCTAATCCAGCTGGCTATGCTGTGGGCCACCTGGTCCCAGCACTCTTCTCCCAGGCAGACGCTTCCTCCTGCCGCGCTGAGACCCACCACAGCCCCATGACCAGCCTCTCTGGCTGCGCCGGAGACTCCATGGGGCAGTGACTCAGATGCAGGAGGAGGCACTGCCACCCTGCTGGTCTCTGAAGTGTCCTCTCTCCCAGGCCCCTGGGGACCCAGAGGCTGCTGCCCTGGGATCTACACAGCGGACGCACTCTAACTGAATGAAAACCCAGAACTCTGCATACCACAGCCACAGCCCCAGGGAGCTCCGATCACTGACCATTCTCAACTATTTCCCAGCAAGAAGGGTCAGGTCCAGTCCCAGCTCACTCGAGCTGATCCCCCAACCCTTTCTCTGCCGGGTGCCGGAAAATGTCAGGGGTAAGGGACAAGCTCGACAGGTGCCCACCACACTGTTGTATCTGCTACGAGGAGAGACTTGCTTGACACACCTGCCCAGCCAGTCGTGCCTGGGCCACGGTTAGAAAGCCGGCCCCAAATGACGGCAGGTTCCCGTGGCTGGGGAGCACGCACGGGCAGTGTCTCCTCTCGGGGCTCGGGCTGGGCATCCCAAAGAAGGTTCTCCCAGGTGACATGAGACTCCCTTAGGGCAGCCACTCTCCCCTGAATTGCGGCTCTTCCTGGAACAGGGCAAGGACAGAGAGTCTGGATGGGTGGAGATTTTTGGAGGAACCAGGCTGGAGGTCTAACCCACCATAGCCCATAGCTGGGCCGTGTTTCCTCTTCTGATGAGTAAGACTCTCAGCTGACCAGGCAAGAGGGCCAAAGCCAGTTCCTAGGCTCCCCGCAGAAGACGCCCAGATCTCCGCTGAGTGCGGCTGGCTGCCCGGGACTTCAGGGCAGAATGCAGAAGCCTGGGCCATGCCAGACTCGGCCGCTGGCTGCCCACACCTCCTGTCCGCTCCCCAGATGTCCTGGGGAGCCAGGCAGCTGCCCCACACACTGGCTCCCAGACTAGACTTCAGCGGCTGCTTGGCCCTGGACCATCTCAAAGGAGTCAGAACGTGGGTGTTTGGGAGTTTTCTGCCAAATTCGAGTTCCTCGGTGAGGGGGAGAAGGGAGCAGGGACATTTTTTTTTTTTTTTGACAAAACATGATTTCCTGATTCTAAGAAAAAAGAATTTAAATTCTTATAAGAAACAGGAAGAGAAACAGTACATACATAGGAGCACACATCCCATACATACATGTACAGACACACACCACACACATTCCCACACAAACCCGCACACACACTTGGACTTCTTTGCTGTGATGTGGAGCTTACAAAGCACTCTTTCATGCTTAGCCTCAGTGAATCACAAACACATGGATTCAGTTTTCCTTGAATGATGCCTGGTTTCAGAAACCGAAGAATGAGGAGAGAGGAGAATTTGGCAAAAGGCAAGTGGAGAATTGGAGGCTGTCACTGGACCCAGATGCTGGTTTAATCACCCCTGGTTCCTCGTGTCGCTCTTGTCTGGGGATGTGTGAAAACAAGGCTCTCTTGGCTTCCCAAGCTTGTATGCAAGCACCAGTTCCAGCAGGCCCTGAGGGGCACTTGTACACATTATGTGTACACACACCACACACAGAGCACCCGCTGGGCCCTGCCTTGTGAACTTGCAGGTGATGCTGTGTCTATCTGATGGCAGAAGCTGAGTGTGTAACTAACAGAAACCAGGGAACTTCACAGTCTTGGGGTGCAGTAATATTCCTCCAGTGCCTCTACTATATCTGAGGATCTAGTGATGAAAAAGCTGCTTTGCAGGGCCAGAGATTTAACTCAGTGGTTCCGACACCTGCCTAGCAAGCACAAGGTCCCTGGTTCGATCCCCAGTAACTACATACAACAATACCGGGCCTGGTGACTCACTCCTACCAGCAATCAGTACCACATACCACAGTGCTGGGTGTGGTGGCTCATGCTTGTAGTCCCAGCACTCAGGAGGCAGAATTTGAGATTTGCCTGGGCTACATAGTGAGCTCAGGAGCAGCCTGAACTCAAAGTTAAGACCCTGCCTCAAAAAAATAAAAAAGCTGCTTTGCAAACTCTGCTCCAGCCATAGGTGGAGGTAAAACAGGATTCCCAAGGTGAGAGGGCAGCATGGAAATTCTCGTGACCTTATGCCGAGTGAAAACTAATAAAAACAGGGGGCAGATTTATTATGGTGCCGTAACGCGAAGGTATCTTCCAAGAACTTAAAGGAACAGAATATTGTGGCTATTTTTTGAGCTTGTCTATAAGTGAAAAGTGAAAGGGATCGGATAATGTGGCAAGTAGTTTTCCCGGCAGGGGATGGGAAAGGAGGGCTCTGGACATAAATAAAGAAGAGGTAGTTGACTTGGGATTGGCAGAGAAGATGCCTGTGAGGTCGACCAGTAGGAGCCCATGCAGGCCCTCCTACAGCACAGGGGTCCTGATTTATGGCCACAGAGGTGCTGTAGAAGGTCTTGTCCATCACCACACGGCCAGTAGAGACTGAGACATGAACAGAAAGGGGCAAACCTGGGCCCACTGGTTAAGCCATGAAATGACTAATCTGTCTTGTCAGCAAACATGTAACCAGAAGGCCCCGACATGGCGAGCCTGCAGGGAGGAATGCTCTGGCCAGATGCTGTGTGCACCTGTCCTCCTCAGCAAGGGAGTTTATCTCTGTGAATAAGTGCATTGGCATTTGGTTTATTTGGCTACCTCCTCCCAGCATCAAGATCAGAGCTCTGGCCTGACTGGCTCTCTCTCGGGTCCAAGCACGGTCAGTATTCTGAGCTAGTCTGCCAAAGACCACACCCCAGATCTTGTGAAATCACTAAGCATAAAAACAAGGATTTACATAAAAGAAATAATAACAGTTTTAGAATTTGTGCTGTGGAATGATAGAATGATGTTTTCCTCGGATGTCTAAAAGGTTTGTAGTTTGTGTACATGATTTGCAATGGTACAAACACATCTGTAAAAGATAACTCCTAGTTATCTCATAAATGTTAGCCAGGAGCTTTTCCTCAAACTCTGCTCCAGACACCCTCCCAATGAGCATTTCTTGGGTACCTGCTAGGTACCAAGCTGGGTATTGAGAAGTTAGATGGAAGGTATAAAGTGGGTTCCTGTGGTAAGGGTGCTACACTTGTTTAGAAAAAGCCAGAAGCCCGAGGGGCAACTGCACTCTAGGCAACATAGACCCAGAGATACAGTGGGAGTGACGGAGAGACAGAGGGCAGGATTTCTGGCTGGCCTGGGATCCGAAGTAGAAGACAGCAGGGGAGAGACAGAGGTAGATGCAGCCTCAGGTGATCCCAAGGAGTGTGGCCAGTCTGTGATTTGCTCCCAGTAAGCTATGACCAATGTTCTGGGATGTCACTCCTATGACTGTGCGATAGCAGACCTTGTCTAAGCAGCTTGGAGAGTGTGAGCCTTCAGGAAGTTGAGACCATGCCCACGAAGGGACCAGGAGGCAGGAACAGCAGGGTCACCTCCAGTGACAGCCATCAAGAAGCTGGGCCTTTAGGCAAATGCCAGAAGGAAAGGGGCTCAGAAGTGATTCATCCAGGTGAAGCCTGAAGAGGAGAACAGAGTCCCACAGGTGCCTTAACACCGGAAATCTTACTAATCGTCCAGAGGAGGATTCAACTCAACCAGGCCCCCTGCTGATCCGCAGAGACCATTGCATGGTGCCTATAGGCTGGTCTACATCAGCTGTTCTGCAGGAGTAACACTCCAGCAACAGATCGCTGGGAAAGACCAAACCAGGCAGGTGGGGCCTTTGGCTTCCAGATGGGACCCAGCTGTGCTCTCTGCCACCCTGGAGAAGGTGCTAACTTTGAGCTACTTGGATTCTCAGGAGGACTTCTTGAATACTGGGTATGAGGAGACACAATTGGACAAAGGGGGCTGCATTTGCCTGGGACATAGCCCACCTTCCAGAGAAGGGGCTCAGGTGAGGGGCTGGGTTAGAGAAGATTCTGGGAGAAGGAGGCCATGAGTTAGAAGATGCTGAAGTGTGGGACGAGTAGGAGCTACCAAGTGGCAGGGTCCTCCCAGGCAGGCCCTTGGCCTTTTCCTTCGTGCCCACCCTCCCTACTGCTGCCTCATGCCTACTTATGTCACCTCTCTGCTGTCTCTTAGAACTTCAGTCTCCTGAATCAATCTGTGAGACAGGGAGAGGACATTATAAAAGACTCAGGGAAACGAACCTGATGCCTCCCAGTGCCTGGCATACACCCGTCCCATGGAGGGGTCTGCTGACTGGACCTCACCCCGTGGTGGGGGCATCCTATATTCAGCAACAGGAACAGTGACTCCAGGCAGAAATGTTGATTTGTTTGCTCATGTATCATTACTGTGCTTAAAACAGGTGCATGTGCCTCACAATAAGATGGATAGTGGGTGGCCATGGGTCCATCTCCCCAGTGACATCAAACACATCCAGGTTACAGGTGTTGGTGGCAGTGGATAGAAGTCATGCTTTGTAGTTACTAATGAAGAAGGAACAAGGAGGATCTCCCAGACAGAAACCCAAGGCAGGTGGTGAATGTTGGGTGAGACTTAGAATTCAAAACAGAGGAGGAGAGAGGCATTCAAGGTGGTGGGTTAGCTTGAGGGGAGACAGGGGATGCAAAAGCCTGTGGCATGCCTAGAAACAGAGGAGGTGGCTAGCCTGATCTGGCTTTTCAGCTACTTAGGCAGAAGTGGAAGTCAGAGCCCAAGACGATCAGGTTTTCTTAAACCATCAGAACACTTGTGGGGCTGTGTAACGCATGCCTGCAAGAGCCCCTGATAGTTCTGTGCAGTTGCCCAGGCTGGCACCTAACAAGTGAATTTGCCAAAAATGTGCTCTGCCCTGTGTGGGTGCTCCTGGAGGAAGGGATACCTAGGAACTGTGCAGGTTGGATGACAAATTGTAGACCTGTTTGAGAACCACGGAGGGATGGTTCATGAAATCAAGGGGTTCTGGGGCTCGGAAATGCATCATTAAACAAAGGATTCATTCTCCCTTGGTTAGAAAATATTTTCAAATACTTCCTTTTCTATGGACACAGTTGCTCCACACCAGCCCAAACTGTATCATAATCAAATGGAACACATGGACACACTGGTTTTTCTCAAGTTAATACTGCCTTCTATCTCCAGCCCAGGGAAAATGACCCCGGGAAAATGGGGCAGAGATTCTGGGTATCTGAGAGGGCAGTCTGGGCCCTTAGTCATGTGATGATCCCCGATCACGGGATGGGGCAGCTCTAGGACCCAGGCCCCAGACATCTTGCACAAAGCCACACTGCTAACATGTGGCGCTGTCAGGATGCGGCCTGAGTCAGCCCGACACCCAGGTCCAGACAGGCCCTCGGCCTCTGCCGAGTCCCTCAAGGACAGGTCAGAGCAAAGGGTCACAGAGCTGCAGGCAGGAGTCCTGTGAGGCCCCTGTCACTGTACCTGGTTTTCAGGAACTGAAACCCACGGGGCCGGAGCAGGTGATGTGAGAGGAAGAAGGTAGAACCTCCCTGGGTCAGGTGAGTGATTGGAAGGTTTGTTTCAGGTGCCATGGGAGTGTCTGAAGGTAAGTCAGTGGCAGGGATCATGTGGCCACTGGGTGGAGAGTCGACGAAAAGCTGGAACCACAGTGAGAACAGTGTGGAGTCAGGACACGGATAGGAGCCTGGCCTGAGCGGAGGGTGAGCCGAGCTCTCCTGAGGAGGCAGAAACAGCTCGTGCTGCCAATGATCAAGCTTCGGGGTGAGGAGAGGAAAGAACCCAGAGGACTGTCAGACAGAGCTGCCTCTTACTGACAGCAGGGAACTGGAGAAGGAATCGTGCGCCGGGCATAATCTCAAGGTACTGATGTTGACCTGAAATGCTTGTGAAACGTCCAAGCGAAGGTGCCAAAAAGCTCATCGGTTAATCAGCCGCGGAGCTCATGGGAGAGGAGTGGGGGCCTGTACATACTAGAGCCATAAGGACCCACAACATGAGGCACTGACCAGAAGGAGAAACTGGGGTGGGGGTGGAGACGTCTGGGGACCAGGCGAGGGCAGGGCTGGGATGGGGTCGGGGAGACTCTGAGAGGGCGAGCGGGCCACACTGTCTGCTCTTCGGAGAGAGCGGACTTTGGACACAGCACCACGCTGGTCACCAGGGGCCCTGACAGAGTCGCCTTTTCTGAGTGACTCAAGGGGTGTTTAAAGCCCGTCCTGGGCTGTGGGCCAGGCAGGGTCCCTAAAGGAGGCAGTCTTCCGTAGGGCCTACAAGGCCCAGTCCTGAGCCACCCGGGTGCTGCCCACAAGAGCCTCCCACAAAGATCACCCAGCGCCACTGCCCAGCGCCCCTGACCTGGGCCAGTGCCTCCCTCACACGGAGGAGGGTGAGGGGACAGAGCCCACGCCCTCCACCCGCCTCTCACCTGGAGACCACCAGCGGCAGGATCAGCATCTTCAGCATCCTCATCAAGAGCTCTCCGGGGAACTGTAAGTAACTAATCTCCTGAAACACAGCGGGAGTGCGGTTAGGGCGGGTGCTGCAGAGCTCTCGGGGCTCAGTCTGTAGTCTCAGAGCCTGTCTCCTCTGCACACGGGCACCGGGTCCGCGGGAGAGCGGCTTTCCCGTGTCGAAGCTGTGGTCCAATCCTAGCGACCCCTCCCTCCACCTAACCAACTGTGCGGCCCTGGGTGGGGTGCGTGCCAACCCTGAGGACTCGAGCCCGCTCAGGCTCACTGGGCGGCCCCGTGGCAGGACGCACAAAGCATTAGTGTAGCACAGGGAGGGGAGTAAGGCCCAGCACTCCTGTAGATCACAGCTCTCTTTCGTCTGCACCCTTCCCCCACCTCTCCGAGGTGTGAAACCACCTTGTCTAGCAGCCGGTAAGTGGGAAGAGGGGGTGTATGCGTGTGACTGCAAGCGGCACACTGGGGACACAAAAATGAGAAGCTCCGATCTAAGTTCATCAGGAGAGTGGGTCATAAGCAGACCCTGAGCCAGTTTCTCACGGGGTGGTCTGCCCTCCAGCTCTTCCCCCCAGAACCCCGAAAGGAAGAAGGTAGACTGGATGCTGAGAACCACTCTGGATACAGAGCCCCACTGGGCACAGTTCTTTCTCCCGCTCCTTTGTGAGCGCTGACTGGCTCCAGCCTATCCTGGGTTTTCCAGGGCCCTAAATCCTGGTTTGATCAGCTGTCACCCAATAACAGGTCCCAGGAGCCAAAGGGACAACAGAAGCAGAAGGAACCACAAAGCCCAGTTAAACTTGACTTTCAGATAATAAACACTGCATTCTTTACTTGTTCTTGAAACTGTTTCATTGTTTATCTGCAAGTCTAATTTAACTGGGTGTGCTGTTTGTAAAGTTTACATTTAATGCAAATTTGCTATTTCTGGCAGCACCCACAGGGGCCCTTTTCCAGAGTGGGGAATGTGGATGAGGCTGGCGAATGAATGGATTTGGAGACATTTTCCAGGTTACATTTCATACATGCAGTTATTTTTTAAGACCAGTGCCAAACATAATGATTTGTTAATGACCTGTTGCTTTGAAAAGCCCACACTGTGGTGCTTTTACCATAATGGTGAAACTTCATGTTGCTACTGTTTTTTGTTTGTTTGTTTTGAGACAGGGTCTTGCTTTGTAGTTCAAGCTGGCCCTGAGCTCACTAGGCAAACCTTGAACTCAGCAATCCTCCTGCCTCTGCCCCTCAAGTGCTGGGATTACAGGCATGAGCCACCATGCCCGGCACTGTGGTATGTGGTGCTGATTGCTGGTGGGCGTGAGTCACCACGCCTGGTATTGTTTTATGTGGTTACCAGGGGTTGAACCAGGGACCTTGCGCTTGCAAGGCAGGTGCTGGAATCACTGGGCTAAATCTCCAGCCCTAGAAACTCTGCTTTTTAAGGAAATATGTTCATCAGGTTCATCACATATTTTAGGTTAACTTTAATCTCTGTGCACATTCTTTCAACAGCACTGTAAAGATACAAAGAGCTCTTCTCTCATTTTGTGATCATCATTCCCCACCTAGGCAAGAGCAGGCATTTTCAACTTCTGTCTTCCTTTCCAAACAGTATTAGTTTGCATGCTGTATCTCACATTACCAGGCTAACAGTTAATTTTTCCTGCTTTTTCTGAGTAGGTAAATATTTCATCCACATTTATATTAATTTCTGGGTCAAGTGGTAGCCAAAGTTACATATACAGCCCCCCCCAGGGCCACCCACACACTGGACAAGCCACGGTCACAGAGCTACACTGAAGGTCCAATGTTTACAACCTTTTGATCATCAGATATTGTTCACATCTGAGCCAACTCTTTTACGACAACCGTGCCTCCTGGGTTATACAACCTTCCTTTCTTTCTGTAAAGTTAATGAACTGTTGTTCCATTTGCCTTGTTTTTTGGTGAACCACTCATTCATTTCTCCCAGACATTTAAACTTACCTGTTAAAATGTCCAGCTATTTTCTACACACTCGAGCACATCAATTCTCTGTTATCTTTCAGCCCAATAGTTCTCTGTTCTCTTATTCTAGTTTGTCATCTTGTTCTCTAAGCCCATTGGCTGTCATTCTGGAAGTTTATCTTATATCTTGGCTCCCTTCTTTCTTGCTTTATTTTCTTGTTTTGGTGGAACATCTCCTTTGGGAGCTTCCTGAGAAAAGGTGGATGGGAGGGACATTTCTGACTCGTTCCATGAGTCGAAATGTCTGTGCCACTCTTACTTCTAATAAGTCATAGGTAAGATTCTTGGTTGAAAATATCTCCCCTCCCAGTTTTAAAGGAATGTGTCTTTACCTCTGGTTTCCAGTGTTGCTTATGATGCTCACAGCATCCTTACTGCCTATTTCTTACACAGGATCTGTTTTATTCCCTGAGAATCATTTAGGGATCATTTGTTTATTTCTACTTTTCTGTAGTTTCATGATGATGTGCCATACTGCAGGGAGGACTGTTTTGTCTTTCTTTTCTTCCTTTCCTTTTCTCTCTTTTTCTCCTTTCCTCCCTCTTTTTCTTTTCTCTCTCATTTTCACTTTTGAGAAACATTCTTATACTTTCCAAATATTTTCTCCCCTCCATTTTTCCTGTTAGCTCTTTAAAACTCTTCTAGATAGTTGTGAATGTCACCTGCACTCCTTTTCTTACATTTTCTTTTTCTATTTTCATCTTTTCTTTTTACTTTCTGGAGAATTTCTATAATTTTCTCTCAGCCGTTGATGTTTTAATCTTGGTTCTTGTATTTCTGATTTTCAACAGCTCTTTCTTGTTCTCTGATTGTTCCTCTTTTCTGAATCCCATTCAGCTTCTGGTTTGTTTTGGTGGGCACGGCACACAGAAAGCATCCTCTACCCTTGTGCTATAACCTGGCTCTTCTCCCCGGTTCTGTTTGATGGCAACTGTATCTGCTCTCAGGTCTCCAAAGATCTTAAGAAAAGTTTTTACAAGATTTCTTGTACTCTCTGCTCTAGCAGAGACTCTCTTTTCTCTCTGTTTGGTTTCTGTCTTTCACACTCGCGATTCTCCTCACATTTCTGGTGGCTTTGGCTTCCATTCAGGGGGGAGCGTGAAGTACTGATATCTGTGGCTGTGGGTGAGTGTCACCCACTGACAGCCCTTGGACAGGGTGCTTATAGGAGCTGCCCCTGTCCCCGGGGTTGGGTGGCCTGGTGGAAGAATGTTCTCCCTAGCATAATTGGGAGCTTTCCCCCTGAGCTTCAGGGAGAGGCCTCACCTGGCCTCTGAGGGATGAGGCTGTGCCTAAGCTGAGCCATCGGCTCTCCTGAAGCCACGCTCAGGATTCTACATTCAGAGCACAGGTGTCGGCTTATTAGTGTGAAGCTCGTCCCTCCCCACTCCCCTGCTCCCAGCACACACAGCCGGGCCTGAGGGCCCCCGTCAGGCTTCTGTAGCTCCTTGGGCAGCAGGAGGCTGATGCAGAGGAGCGGGAATCCCTTGACGCAGGAAGGAGAAGGGCCCTAGCTCTCTAATTACTTCGGTTACAATTCCAGCCATGTCCTTCTTCCAGCTCCACACGCACCTCTGCCTAGTATAGTACAGCACCCAGACCGTCTGGATTTCTGCTTCCAAAGCTGGAAGATTTTAGCTTTTTGCCTTTGCTAACTGAGGCTGTGTAATTCCACCCACTTCCCATATTGCCTAGTTTATTGTAGTGTAATTTCCTTTCTCAACTTTCACCTTTTATATTCTCATTGGTTTTGGTGGCATATGTCTTTTTTTTTTTTTTTGAGACAGGGTCTCACTTTATAGTGCAGGCTGGCCCTGAGCTCACAATGTAGCCCAGGCAAGCCTCGAACTCAGCAATCCGCCTGTCTCTGCCTCCCAAGTGCTGGGATTACAAGCGTGAGCCACCATGCCCGGCGGTGGCATATGTCTTTTAAAATTTCCATCATTGTAATTTTACTGGACTTCCAGGAAGGAACAGAAAAATGGATGCAATTGAGATTCTCCATAGTTTAACTGGAAGTCTCAATGGTCTGTATGTTTTAATGAGATATTTATACCCAAATATAGAATATAGGAGGTGGTAAGGTTTTTTTTTTTTTTAACAAACAGAGCATTCTTCCATCTCCCAAATTGTTTATGATTTCTGCCTGTTGCGTAAGCTCACAAAGTTAGAAGGGTTTAATTTCTGAGGCACAGGCAATGAGATCAGAGAAATCCTGGATTTCAAAGTGAGACACTAAGAAAGCCAATTCCTACAAAATAATTGTTCTAAGACCCTGCATCCTTTGTTCAGTTTATCTGGCAGGTTAATCCAGACCGGAATACATCTGTAGGTCCAATCAGATGGGCAAGGCAGCTTTGGCACAGGGAGCCCCTGAAGAGCTCAGCTTTGAAAAGCAGGCAGTCTAATTTGTTTTCACAAAATGGTCTTCCTGCAGGAAACACGTATTTGTTTCTGAGGAAGAAGAAGCACAGCAGGTTGCAGGATGCGTGTGCTGCGGTCAGTTTAGTGCGTCCTTGAAGGTTTCTCAGTGCCTTATGGGGCTTACGTTTTGGCTCAAGAAAGCTCATGAGTTGTTCAGCAATTCTAGTCCGGTGGGAGAAGGAAAGATTTATGCCACTAGCTGGGAGCCAGCTATGAGTACAGGAGACAGCAGCTGGGCCACCAGGTAGAGGGCACACGGTGTGAGCACAAGGCAAGATTCTTACCCTAGGGGTGGCCTGTAAGGTCCTGGGTTCAATCCCCAGTACCACAAAAGAAACAAACAAAAACCCACACTGCTAGTTCAGATCTCAATAGGTCTGAAGACTTTAGAAGATATGGAAGTTGAGATGGTTCTTAATGCAGATGGGACTCTGACAGGTAGACAGAGGAGGCAGGGTAAAGTCAGGTGCAGTAAGCATTTACTGTGTGCCACACACTGCCAGTGCTGTTTACGCCTCACAACAATTCTCACAAAAACATCCTTCTGCCACACCATTTTATAAAGAGACTGAGGCCCTAGAGAAAGAAGATTTTTATCAGCCACTTTAAGCAGAGTCAAAGGGCAGGTCCCTCTGCCTACAGAATCTAACAGGTTTATTAGAGAAATAATAGCTTTGTTCCTAGGAGGGCATATTTTGCTTTTCATGGAAGACCAAGGCCTGGAACAGCCTTGTGGAGATAGTCTTAGTTATCTTCATTGCGCTGCAGGAAGAGGAGTGAGATAGAATCTGGAATGTTCCAGGGGCCACTGGCAAAGCCTCTCTCCTTGACTGAGCTATAGTCAGCTCCACCAAGCCCCTAACGCCCGTCTCTTTCTTGACCTCATAATGCAGTTGTAGCAGAAATCCTGTGAGCCAGTTTCTAAGAATCCCCTCACTCTTGATTCTGCCCTCGGTATTTGAGACAATTCCTCCTCTCTACTCTCCATATCTGATGCCCCACCCTGGATGTCTCCTTGGTAGGTTCCCATCCTCTAGCCTCTCACTGTCCGCCTGGCTGCAACTCCTCAGCTGTGCTGCTGGCATTTGGAACTGAAGCCTCTCTGTCCCCTTAGGAGGTCCCTACGCTTGTCCTGAATAGTCCTCCTTGCCATCTGAAGGAAAGTAAGGACCACGCGTGTCCCCTTCTCCCATGTGGGGGCTGAAAGGGAAAAGGATCTTCCCCACGCTCTCCATCTTCAGGCACCATGGCCACTATAGGGGAAGAAACCAGGGGTGCCTCACCCTGACACCCAGCTCCACTTCCAGCCAACATCGGCTCTCATCTCTGCCTCTTTCACCCCCAAGTCAGGCCTCACCCTTGCAGCTGGCCCTCTCCATCCCTGCCTGGGGGAAAGTGACTATCGCATGATGGAGGAGCCGCAGTCCCTTCGGCCTGCAGCCTTCTCCTCCGGGAGACCCAAGGTGCTGCGGGGAGCTGACCTGTGGAGTGAGGCGCCGGGTCCTCAGGAAGAAGCCAAGCAGGCACCCCACGATGACAGACAGCACGGACAGGATAAGCAAGCCATTCCGCCGGCACACGTCCCTGCCTCGCGCCAGGGCGGCACCCAGCACCATGGTGATCTGGGCCTGCTGGCACGGGGTGCAGCACCATTCCATGCACGAGATGCCAGCCAGGGGCACAGGTCTGGGTTGGGCCGCCAGCTCCTCGGCTCACAGGTGGTCAGTCACTAAGCGGCAGTTGCCAGCCCCATAGCCATGGGCCAGAGGCCTCCCAGAGGGAGGCCACAATCCTATTACCAGCTGCATCATCAGGAGCGGGAGAGATTAGGGCCCAGGAAATTAGAGCAGGCCACGTGGCCTGGGAGTCGGCTCTCAGAGCCAAGTCCTCCTTGAATGGGACCAGACACTGAGGGCAAGAAGAAGAAGATCTATTTGGTTGATTTTTATCCCATTTCATTCTGGAAAGAAATGCAGGCCAGGTGATAAGACCCCATGACCAGCAACAGTAAGTAAGCATGCATTGCACAGGTCCTTATGTTGGCATGTGGAACCCCAACCCTGTGCCAAGGAGCAAGGACAATGCACCTGCCATTCTGCTGGGGAGTGAGGGAGCAGTGTGTCAGGCCAGCTCTGGTCACTTTGCCTTCGACAGTCACAGGGATGCACAGAGCCACCCTTGGGTCTCACCTCTGTGCATTGAAAAGGAGATGCTCTAGCAGCCAGAGCCACTGGCCACAGGGACAGTCAGGCAGAATGGGGTCAGTTTCCACCAGTCACAGTGGGGAGGGACTTGAGGGACCCTGTCCTGTGGGAGCCTAGAATGGAGGGCAGTGAACCTCCCTGAGCTTGGCATTGGTGGTATCTCCCACCACGGAACCAGGCCCAAGATGCACAGTCTTTGGGGCTCCTTTAGGCAGGACCCTCTGAAGGTTTTCAAGGGCTTTTTTTTTTCTATGAAACAGGGTCTTGTTACATAGCCTAGGCTGGTCTCAAACTTGAGATCCCCCCTGCCTCTGCCCCCCAAGTGCTGGGATTATAGGCATGTACCACCACACCTAGCTAAGGCTGTCTATTCTTTTTAAAACTAATGGTCCCCAGGAATTCTTTATTCAAGACCCTTGGCTACTTATTAGTTGTGGAACCCTAGACAAGCTATTTCATTGGATGTGCCTCAGTTTCCCTGCCCATAAAACAGAATAGCAGCAGCATCTACTATTTGGTACACATTCCATCCAGAGAGCCCTTGGGAAGCACTGGTGAGCTTTAGCAGGGCTGTGAGGTCGCCGTACAGCATTTTGGAGGGAGGTGTCCTTGGCCCTGCTCCTTGGGACCTGGCTCTCCCTCTAAAGCCAGGAATTAACCCTGTTTCACTAGGGCCCTGTAGTCCCAGGAGGCCAGTCGCCTGACTGGCAGCAAAGAGCAGCCAGTGGGCTTGAAAAAACACTTCCTCATCCTGATAAAGCTAGGACGAGGACAGAGAGGTCAGTGCAAAGGAACTGCAGATGGTGTCATGGACGACATTCACCTGGGTTCTGGTACCACCGTGGTGTCCTGTGGCCTTGGCTGCTCTGGGCTTCATCCTCCCCTGTCAGGGTGGCCGGTGTGAGTGAGGTCCCTGCTAAGAAGCTACCATTCAGCAGTCACCTTCCAAAGCCCCTGCTCTCTGACTCATTATTGAAACCAAAACTTTCCTGATACACAGTCAACTCCAACAAGTGCCTGGTGGGTTTTGCCTAGCAGACAAGAGACTTGGAGCAGATGTTTGGATCTGGGTTTCTGCCAAGGTTCAGGCCTGTCCTTCCCTTGGGCCATGAAGTAGGGACAACTTGTTCTCCCCACTGCTGCTCCTGACCTTTCCTGACCTCCGACCCTGCCACCGCCTAGCTGCCAGCTTCCTTTCTTTCCTTAGTTCCACTGCTGTATCCTCCACAGGGGAATCACAACTCATTTGAGCAAATGTCCTTACAGAACCTGATACCTCTGCTAAGCACCAGGAGACAGCAGAATCTGACACAGCACCCCCAGGGGGCAGGAAAGAAAATGCAGAAAGGACTAATGCTTACTAAAGTGTAAATGACTAATAACAAGCTAAGAAATTATATTTGTGAGTTAAATAAGTGTTTTTGGATTAGAATCCTTCAATAGTTTCTCATTGCCCACAGAATCAATTTTTCTTTGATAAGGTCATTAAATTATGGGAGCAATTTTCCCCCTGTAATTTCACTTTAAAAAAATGAATTTAGGAAATGCTGGCAAAACAAAGCTAAACAGTCTTTATTCCAAGACAGCTCATAGTCGGATTGCTGGAGTTAACATCCTGCCTCTGCCACTTGCTAGCTTTGTGATCCTGCGCAAACTTCTGTCCATCTCTGGAGAGTGGGAGTCAGAAAACTGAACGGAGCAGGAAAGCTCGCAAGGAGGGTCAGACAAGCCAGTGCTGAGCAGGGCCGCCAGTCAGCACAGGCAGTTACAGTTCATGGACCAGAGTCTTCTCTGCCGTAGGCCTTCGCCCTTCCAGGCTCAGTGGCACTGGGGATCGAACCAGGGCCTTTGCACTGAACTATATCCCTACCTTTTCTTGGGTTCTCTGTAAGTCACTAAGTTACCCAGACTGGCCTCCAACTTGTGCTTCTCCTGTGTCACCCTCCCAAGCTGCTGGGATTCCAGGTGGGCACCACTATGCCCGCCTGATGCCAGTTCCTTTTTAAATGGCTCTGAGAAGAAAAGACTATTAAACTAAAATTCAGTCTGTGACTACGTCATTTGGAATCCCCAACTTTGGGGGAGCAGGTCAGTAGCTCAGAGTCTGGGGGACACTTTAAGGAGCAGCTGGAACTGAGGGCAGCTGGATGCTCCAGGGAGCCCCTGGGGGAGAGGAGCTGAAGCCTGGAGCTTTTATGGAACGCGAGGAGGTAAGCGGTCCCTCAAAATGAGCCCCAGGCGCAAGGCACTGGCACGCTCAGCCCCGAAGGAGTCGGGCCCATCTATCTGTCTGTCTGTCCCCAGGGTGCCCCCGCTGGCTGAACAGGAGAGAGCAGGAGGGGCCTTCCCGCTGCTGCCTGCTGATTAACTGCAGCCGGGCCAGGGAGGGGCTGCCCGTTGGGAGGCAGGAGCGCGCAGGCTTCCTGGAGTAGGAAGCTCAACCAGAGACTTCCGGGTCGGGAGGCTGCTGGTCCCACGGCCTCCCCAGTGCTCTGAGTCTCTGCTGGGCCGTGGTGACAGCAGCTCGGCTTGCTGGCTGCAGTCCAGAGACAGCAGAGGCGCCTCAGTCTCCCTGACACGTCCCGCTCCCGCGCTGCTGGGCCTGCCGGGAAGGCTGTCTGTGGGCAGCTAAGCTCTGGAGCTGGATTCCTGGAGCCTGAGTCACCAAGGGCTGATGTGACCTCTGCTGTGGGCTGGCCCTTCCCCACGCTGGCCTGGCCGCAGAGGTTCACACAGGCCGCCTCCTTCTCCCCTGCTGGCCTGAGCTCCTGACCTCCGAGGTTGGGCCCGAGCATCTTCACAGGTACTGGCTCAGCTGTCATTTGCTGAGCACTTACTAAGACCCAGCCCCCGGGCTGCTTAACCTTTCATCCGCACACTCCAGACAGGGCCGTGTACCAGCAGCCAGGGCGTGAGTCGGCCCCTCCACAGCGTTACAGCCACAGGGTGTGGGCCCAGGTTCTAGCTCCGTGTGATCTAATACTGTAACACTAACCACACTATGTATTTCATCTACTCACATTTCAAGGACTCAGGAGCCTCATGTGACCAGTGACTACCATGCCGAACGTTTCTAGGGCCACAGAAAGTTCAGACCTCGGCTCCTCTGGGAAGCTGTGTGGCAATTCCCAAACGAGTGAACTCTGAGCCTTTTTCCGACCTTAAAAGCCCAGGCTCTTCATACAACTTCACATAGCCGCTCCCACTGGAATATGTCAGTTGTAAGGAAGCATGAAGCTAAATCCTCAGCAGGTTCAAATTCAGTTTCCAAATTAGGACTCTTGTTAGCAGTCACACCAAGTTAAACCAAGCTGCGGGAGAAAGAGAAGTCAGTTTATAAGCAGGGCTGACTATGCTATCTGTGGGCCAAGAGCCAGGTGGGCATGTGCAGACAGCCATGGGTCTGGGTACCTTTTTAAATTCTTTTTTTCCTGTTTTCCCATGGTCTCTCAACATACGGTATTTTTAAAATTTGCTATGTAATGTCATTCTTAAGTAAGTCCTTCTGCCTTAGCCTCCTGGGTGCTGGGATTACAGGTGTGTACCAACATGAATTTAACATGAATTATATTATTCATCTTTATGGTATACAGTGCCTACTTTAAGTGCAAATATTAGGGTTAAACTCATCTGCAGAATCACCAAAATGATCATATTTAGTGGCTCATGTGAGCCTATGTGTCTCATTTTTACCAGAGCAGTGGAAATGCAGGAAATTAACTCCATCGTATGGGTCTCATTTGTTGACATAGAGATGACCCCAGCAGAGCTCTCTGGCCTTGGCCTCTGATGAGTCAGGAAACCCTGGAAGAGGGGCACATGCGGAAGCCACCTGGCCTCCGCCCCTGGGAAGATAGTGAGAAAGGATCTGAGGTTCCGTGGCGCTTGCGTCTCTCCGAGTGCTATTTTCTTCTCCTTTTTACGTTGGGAACAAATTCTGATTCGAGGAAATGGAGTTTCTCGAGGCTGGCAGCACCGCTGCTGACTCGGGTAGACATAACACACTTCCCGGGAGCTTGTTTTGATCTTGCTGAACTCCCAGGCCTGGCCATTTGTCTACAGTTCTGTGCCTGGGGACACAGCACACACTGTGCCAGATCCTGTGTTTAAGAATTAGAGGCAGAGACAACAGAACATTAAGCCAAGCACAGTGTCAGACTCCACCGCCAGACACCGCGCGTGGTGTCCTGCTCCTGTAGGCGGTTACCTGTGCCTCGGTGTTCTGAAGTAGGAAGTGGGGGCAATGATATCATATTGTCTAGAGTAACTGATTGCAGTGAAACGTATCTGTATCACCCTACTTTTTTCATCATCTTGCTCTGCGCCAGGCATATGCTAGACATGGGGATACTGGACTGCAGATGGTCCAGTTATTTGTTTATTTTTATGGGACTACTGTAACATTAATTTATATGGGGGAATGCTGTACTGTAGACGGCCCCCTATTTATTTGCTCATTTACTTTGTTGGGTTTTTTTTTTCTCTTTTCTCTGCTAGTCCATGTTTGTAACACATAATATTTACATTCCTTGTGTGGACCTAGGTCGTGTACGTAACACATCTTAATTCATTTTTTCATCACCTTTCCTGTTCCTCCCTCCCCTCTCCATCTGTCTCTGATCCCTTTCCTTTTTCTTTTTTTAATGTTTACATTCCTTGTAGGGAGTTAGCAAATATACATAACACATCTAAATTTACATCCCCTGCCCTTTCCATCTCTCCCACGTCCCTCTGTCTCTTGGGCTCTGTGCCCTTTAAGAAAGATCTATCACCCTACTTATTTTGCTCTTTATTTACACTTGGGTTTATCATGTAAGAGAAACTGTGTAATATTTAAGTTTGTGTGTCTGATTTATTTTACTTAATGTTAGGGCCTCGAAGTGCAACCATTTTCCTACAAAAGGCTTGATTGAATTCATCCTTTATGACAGGGTAGTACTCAGTTGTACCAAAATACCACATTTTAAAATTCATTCACCAGTCAATAGATTTTTAGGCTTTTAAGATTTAGCTATTATGAATTGTGCCACTATAGACATGACTGTGCATGTATCACTGTAATATGATGTCTTTCATTCTTTTGGAAAGATATCTAGAAGGGGAATAGCTAGGTCTAGTGGAATTTCTAGTTTAAGATTTTTCTAGTCCTTTGATTTTTTTTTTTTCTCCAGTACCAGGAATCAAAGTCAGTACCTTGTGCCTGCTGGGCAGGTGCAGCACCACTGAGCTACATTCCCAGCTGAATTTCAGAGTTCTCAGGCCTCTCCATACTGATTTCCAAGAGGTTGCACTAATTTGCATTCCCACCAACAATGCAGAAATATATCCTTTCCCTGCCGCCTCACCAGCATTTATTATTATTTGATTTTTTTTTTTTTTTTTTTTTGCTTTTTGAGACAGGGTCTCGCTTTGTAGTTCAGGCTGGCCCTGAGCTCACTATGGTGCCCAGACAAGCTGCCGCGAACTCAGCAATCCTCCTGTCTCTGCCTCCTGAGTGCTGGGATTACAGGCATGAGCCACCATGCCCGGCACTGTGGTATGTGGCATTGATTGTTGGTGGGCGTGAGTCTCCATGCCCAGCATTGTATGTGGTTACCGGGGATCGAACTCAGGTCCTTGCACTTGCGAGGCAGGCGCCAGAACCACTGAGCTAATCCTCTGGCCCAATTATTATTTGATTTCTTGATGATTATTCTTTTTGGGGTAAGATGGAATCTCGATATTGTTTTAACTTGCATGTCTCTAATAATCAGTAATATTGAGCATTTCTTATTATTGGCCATTTATACATCTATGAAATGCATATTCATTTCACTTGTCCATTTTTTGATTGGGTCTTTTATTTTGGGGGTGTAAGTTTTTTGTGTTTGCTGTAATTCTATTTCATTGCCTATTACTGCATTGTCTGGTTTTTTTTTTTTTTTTTTTTGAGACAGGGTCTCGCTTTGTAGTTCAAGCTGGCACTGAGCTCACTATGTAGCCCAGGCAAGCCTCGAACTCAGCAATCTTCCTGTCTCTGCCTCCCGAGTGCTGGGATTACAGGTGTGAGCCACCACGCCTGGCACTGTCTGGGTTTTTTTAATCTTCTTGGTTCAGTTTGGTTATTCAGATCTGTCTAGGAATCTGTCCATTCTTCTGAACTCTGATTTATTGGTGTATAGGTTTGCAAAGTAGTTGTTAATAATCTTTTTTATTTTGACTATCTGTTTTGAGTTCATCTTTTTCATTTTAATTGCATTGATCTGGGTCTATTTTCTCTCCTTTTTGGTCAGATTAGCTAAGAGTTTTTCTATTTTGTTTATTCTTTCAAAGAATCAACTCCTCAATTCATTGATTCTTTGCTTTTTATTTTCCTGTCTCAATTTCATTGATTTCTGCTCTGATCCTTATAATTTTCTTCCTTGCACTAGCTTTGATTTTTGAACTATTCTTGTTTTTCTAAAGATCTTGAAGCATAACATTTGGTTATTTATTTGGGCTCACTTTGCTTTTGTAACATTCACAGTTAAAAAATTCCTTCTTAGGACAGCTTTGATTATGTCCCAAAAATTCTAGTGTGTTGCACTGGCAGTATCCTGTGGTTCATGAAACTGTTTTATTTCTTCCTTGGTTTCTTTTGTAACCTATTGTTTATTTTAGAATATACTGTGTAGCTTCCATGGATTTGCATAATTTGTGTTTTCTTTTCTCATTGAATCCTAACTTCTTTCCACTATGATCTGATATTATGCATATATCTATTTTGGAAAAAGTTTCATGTATTGCTAAGAAGAATGTACATTCTGTTGTGGTGTGGAACACTCTGTAGATATCTATTATGTCCATTTGTTCAAAGTTTTTGTTCAACTCTGCTAGTTCTTTGATTTTTTTTTTATCTAGTTGACCTACCTGTGTTAGTAGATGTCTATTACATCCATTTGTTCAAAGTTTTTGTTCTACTCTGATAGTTCTTTGTGGATTTTTTCCTCCTTGTGTTAGGGGGGTATTGTGGCCTCTACTATAATTGTATTTTTATTTATCTGTCTTTTTTTTTTTTTGAGTCAGGGTCTTACTTTGTAGTTCAGGTTGGCTCTGAGCTCACTATGTAGTCCAGGCAAGCCTGGAACTCAGCAATCCTCCTGTCTCTGCCTCCCGAGTGCTGGGATTACAGGCGTGAGCCACCACGCCCGGCCTGGTTTTTATTTCTTAATCCATCCTGGCAAATTGTCTTTTGACTGGGGATTTGAGACCATTTAGATTGAGAGTTATTACTGGTAGGTGCTTCTGTCACTGCCTTTTTTTCCATTTCTGATTCCGTATCTTTCCCTTCTACTTGCCTGCTCAGTCTCCCTGGTATAGTCCTTCTACTAGACCTTTTCTCACTGTCTCTTTCTAGAGTATCCTAGGGAATTTTTTCAAGTGCTGTTTGGTGGTCATGAATTTCTTTAAGTGTTCCTTATCTTGGAAATATCTTATTTCTTCATCAATTTGGAAAGATAGTTCTAGAAGATATAGCAGTCTGTTTTCTTGTATGATTTGAAGCACTTCCCCTATAGCTATTCTAACCTTCAAGGTTTGTGTTGAGAAGTCTGCTATAATTCTAATGAGTTTGCCCTTGTAAGTGATTTATTGCTTTTTTTCCTAACAGCTTTTACAATTCAGTTCAAGTCTATGGCTGAGTGTTGGCCACTGAAACCTCTCATCTGGGTACTGCTGAGAAAATTCCTCTATGGAACCAGCCACCCAGAAAGCCCACAACACACAAGTCCCTCTGCCTTTTCATTCCTGGCTGCATTTGGATGGTTTTTTCTTCACGAAGCCCTGAGAGCTAATCTTACAAGAAAATAGTTTGCTGACTGGTGGATCCCTTTAGTCAGAGGCCAGCTGTAAAGGGACCTGCGGGGCTGGGGAGAGGCACCAAGCTGTGTCTGAGCCATTTCCTGAGTATGAAAGAGGTACTTGTGCCACTTCCCCTCCGGGGCCTTCTCAGGTGCCCACAGACTGGGGACTCTCAGCTCTGGGAGGGATGGGTTGGCACAATCCTTAAGGAAAGTGGCAGAGTCTTAGAGGGAAGTTTTGCTTTAAAAAGTATGCATTACATCGTAATTCTATTTCTGGAAAATAAGCACCAATTCTCTCATATTTCATTTTATAAGCCACAGGGAATAGCTGCGTCAGAGCTTCCAAGCTGGCAAAGCTGTTTCTACCAATTGTCAATGAAGGGGAGAGGAGTATGTAGGATCCGCAGCAGAGTCTGTGGGGGTGCAACAGCTTTCTGTTTCTTCCAAGAGGCCCAGAGGATCCAGTTCTTTGATGGAGACCAAGCAATGTTTAATCAGGGAGAGAAGAGGTGCCAGTAAAGCAAAAGACTTTCTCAAGATCAAAACATCAGTTGGCACTGAATTATAGCTAAGCCCGGGCAATAGTGCCAAGAACCTCACCCTTAGCCCAGGAGTTGAGAGGTCGGGGTAGTACTGGGACGGATAGGCCAGTCCTGGTGGCAGCCACAGTTGTGGGAAGGGTGTAGGTCAAGTGGCCCGGGGGGAGGGCTTGTGCTACCCCTTTTCCAAAGTGAGGATCAGAGGAATTGAGGGATGCCACACTTAAGAATGTAGGTGTTGCATGTTATGTTCCATTATAATGGGCTTCCGAAGGAGAAAAACACCCCAATTGGCTTCTCTTTACAATCCTCCATTTCTGCTAGATCTCAGTATTTGTCAAGTTCCTAATCTGGGCTAACAGAGGTAGCAAATGTAACCTTTCTGTATTTGCCCTACACTGAGGACTCCTCAGAGAATGAACATTCGCTGAACCGAGAGAAATCCACAAAGTGCTATCTGGCCAAATGTAAGTGGAATCTTTTTCCCTTGGTTCTCTGTTCAATGAGGGCTTCTTCTGTTATTATTATCCCTCTTGGAAATCAGTTCTCTTTTGATTCGGGTAGATTGAGGCTGTTGAGAAAGAGGATGGAGCACGGTTCCAAGAGAGAAATTACAGGGAGTTTGAGCATGGGGGAAATTTACTGTTGTTTTCCAGCATGGATACAACATTGTAAAATTCAGTGTTTAACGGGAGGCTCTAAAACACTTTTTTGTTTCTTTAACAAAGCTTCAACTAGTGTTAATAAATCAAAAAGAAAAATAGCTTGTCTTTCCACTTCAGCTTTATTTTATGCCCATTTCATGTTGCTGTCTGTAATTTGTACTTTTTTTTTTTTTTTTTTTTGCTTTTTGGAGACAGGGTCTCACTTTGTAGTTCAGGCTGGCCCTGAGCTCACTATGGTGCCCAGGTAAGCTGCCACGAACTCAGCAATCCTCCTGTCTCTGCCTCCCGAGTGCTGGGATTACAGGCGTGAGCCACCACACCCAGCATTATATGTGGTAACCGGGGATCGAACTCAGGTCCTTGCGCTTGCAAGGCAGGCGCCGGAACCACTGAGCTAACCCTCCGGCCCTGTAATTTGTACTTTTGATACCACCTCTGAGGTGTCAAATTAGTTGTCCTGAAAATACCTTATAAAGGGTTCAACTGTAGATTTATTAAAAACGTGGGTCTTAGCCATCTCGTGGGGTGATTATTTCAAAGAAGAGGGTTTTAAAACTTTCTTTTTACACTTCCCAAAGCATTTTCTACCTCAAACTTTGTGTTTTATCATTCCATTGCTTTTTTCATTGTTTTTCTTGATAGACTTTGATATATATTATATATATATATATATATATATATATAAATTTTTTTTTTGAGACAGGGTCTCGCTTTGTAGTTCAGACTGGCCCTGAGCTCACTATGTAGCCCAGGCAAGCCTCGAACTCAGCAATCCTCCTGCCTCTGCCTCCTGAATGCTGGGATGACAGGCTTGAGCCACCACGCCCTGCACTACTTTGATATATTTTTTAATTTTGCATGTGTTGTAACTTATAAATTCAATCACAATGAATATTTGCACACTATGGCATGCTGTAGAAGATCATTAATGTCACTAAATAAGCTCTCCCTCTCTCTCTCTCTCTCTTAAACTGGTCATCATGGCGCATGTTTATAGTCCCACCTACTTGAAAGGCTGAGATGGGAGAAACACTTGAACCCAGCAGTTCGAGGCCCATCTAGGAAGTACAGTTAAGAACCTGGCTCATAAATTTTTCAAAACTTTTTTCCATGTTATATAGCATTCTGTGATATGAATGGATTATTTACTACTTACTATTGATGAACATTGGGTTTTTCCCAAATTTTTGTCTATTATAAACAATGTTGCCATTAACATTCTTGAAGACTAAAGTGTAAGTGCAAGAGTCTCTGTAGGTTATACACACAGCAACAGAATTGTTAGGTCAAAGGTTCAACTTTACTAGATAGTGTCAACTGCTTTTCAAGTTAATTTTACCAAATGAAACATTCATTTGTGCTGTATGAAGGTCCCATGACTCCACATTCTTACCGACATTTGGTATCAATTAATTATTAACTTAAAAATCTGGTAGGTGTGAAATGGTATTTCACTGTGTTTTAGATTTGCATTTCTCTGATTACTAGGATTGAATATACTTTAATATATTGGTGAACCATCTGTGCCTCCTCTTTGATTTAGTGCTTTTGCTCATTTTTATTGAGCTCTTTGTCATTTCCTGATGATTTGTAGCTATTCTTTATATAATCTGGGTTTGAACTGTACATCATTTATACATGTTTTCATTTTTATGGCTTATCTGTGATGTTTTTAGATAAACTCACCTTATAACTTTTCGCCGCAGTGAATGTATCAATCTTTCTGATTTCTCTCTTTGTGTCTTTTGTTAAAAGCCAGGGCTGGAGGTGTAGCTCATTTCCCTCACTTAAGAGAAATGTCTTTAACAATGTACTATTAGTACTGCTATTGTTATAGGTTTTTTTTCTTTGTTGACATTCTTTATCATATTAGGAAATACTTATTTCTAATCTACTTAGAATTTTTTGTTTTTGTGTTTTATATTGAATTCTTTTGAGGTGTTGTGTTCAACTCAAGGCTTTTCACATCCTAGGCAGATGCTCTTCCACTGTGTTACTTCCCTACACCTTTTTATTTATATTTTTATTAGAGACAAGTCTTACTCAGGTGTTAGGCTGGCCCAGGATTTCTCAATTAACCCCACACAAGAAAGGATCCTGTAATGTTCATTCTGGAACTCTAAAGAGTTCAGATCTGTACCTGAGACTATCTGGAAGCACTTCAGGAGCAATTCCTTGATGTATAGCTTCTTAAAGTTAACTGTAACCTGCTAGTTTATAGGCTGCAGTAGAGGAGTTATGTTAGGTGGAAAGAACTTGACTGAGAAGTATAGGAATTTTTCAGACAATTCTTCCAAATCTTGGGGGTGAGCAGGAACATTGCCCATGAAGAGGAAAGCATAAATGGTAAAACTTTGTCCTCTAGCTATTTCTTGATAGTAGTATAAAAGGCCTCCCTAATCTACTCAAGGAAAAATGCTCTTGTTACTCAGGCTTTTGTGTTAGATCTCCATTTGACACTGAGTTTATTCTTCATGGCTACTATGTTTCTGAATACTCTAGGGATCTCTCTAGAGTATTATGTTTTCTGAATACTCTAGGGACCTCTCTCTAAAGTAATAAACCAAGAAAGGCTTTATCTTGACAGCTCCACTCACATTAGTATAGAGCAGTAAGGTTAGCCTTTCCTGCAGGTTTGTGGCCTGGCATTTTCTTCTTTTCTTGAGAAATACATATTCTTCTGGTTATTTTCTTCCAGAAAAGGCAAGTTTCATCCACAATTGAAAACTTGGTGAGAACAAAAATAATTTCTCTGTATCATCGTTCTAAAGTGTTGCATTAATTTTCAGCAACTCTTTTATCAGCACTGCCTGCTTCACCATGCCTAGTTATGCTATGAACCCCAGTTCTCACTTTAAAATTGTGAATCCACTCCTCACTGGTATGAAATATTTCATCTTTATCACTTTGAGTGATTATCCTTTATAAAATCTGCATTTATAGTTTTAGCTTTTTTACAAATTATACTCAGATAGGCTATAACCTGCTATCTGCCTTTCATTTATTCACACTAATCATAGTCTTTCTACCTCATTTAATACCATTGATTGTGATTTACTAATTTGAGTAACACTTCAAGCAATGGTAGCTTCCTTATGTAAATTTTTTCTCTATAAGAATGTTGATATGGGGCCGGAGGGTTAGCTCAGTGGTTCCGGTGCCTGCCTTGCAAGCGCAAGGTCCTGAGTTCAATCCCCGATAACCACATACAATGCTGGGCGTGGAGACTCACGCCCACCAGCAATCAATACCACATACCACAGTGCCAGGCATGGTGACTCATGCCTGTAATCCCAGCACTCGGGAGGCAGAGACAGGTGGATTGCTGAGTTCAAGGCTTGCCTGGGCTCCATAGTGAGCTCAGAGTCAGCCTGAACTACAAAGTGAGACCCTGTGTCAAAAAAAAAAAAAAAAAAAAAAGAATGTTGATACGGTGGATTTTTACATGCTGTCCATATATTAGTGAGATTGGTCACACAAATGCCATTCTCATATTTTTCTACAATTTCCTTCTTCTTTTCAATTGTAATTGCTTTCTTTACTTTTCATTCCTTCCTTAGCTTCTTTATTTTGTTTGTTTGTTTGTTTTTTGAGACAGGGTCTCGCTTTGTAGTTCAGGCTGGCCCTGAGCTCACTATGTAGCTCAGGCAAGCCACTGCGAACTCAGCTATCCTCCTGTCTCTGCCTCCCGAGTGCTGGGATTACAGGCGTGAGCCACCACGCCCGGCACTGTGGTATGTGGTATTGATTGCTGGTGGGCGTTGAGTCTCCACGCCCAGCATTATATGTGGTTTCTGGGGATCGAACTCAGGACCTTGCGCTTGCGAGGCAGATGCTGGAACCATTGAGCTAAATCTCCAGCCCCCTTAGCTTCTTTTCTAGTTTTTTGGGGGCCATTTAGATAGCAGTAATCATAGCAATTGCATAAAGCATTGATCAAAATCACATCCACAAACACATGTGTCTGGACTCAGACTGGTTCTTAACTCCACTTACGTACATATGCATTCCTGGCATTGTGAGTTTTTGTTTACAACATAAAAACTGTCCAGCATTTGGGTCATAACTAAAGACTTTGGTCATAAATTAAAACTAAAATTACAGTCATAATTTAGGTTGTTCGTACATGAGGCTGGTTCTAATTTAAGGATCCACTGTATCTAGGTCTTTTTTTTTTTTTTTTTTTGCTTTTTGAGACAGGGTCTCACGTTGTAGTTCAGGCTGGCCCTGAGCTCACTATGGTGCCCAGGCAAGCCGCCGCGAACTCAGCAACCCTCCTGTCTCTGCCTCCCGAGTGCTGGGATTACAGCCGTGAGCTACCACGTCCGGCATTGTGGTATGCGGTGTTGATTGCTGGTGGGCGTGAGTCTCCACGCCCAGCATTGTATGTGGTTACCGGGATCGAACTCAGGACCTTGTGCTTGTGAGGCAGGCGCCGGAACCACTGAGCTAACCCTCCGGCCCTGTATCTAGGTCTTAATTACTAATGGTTTATTTAGGTTCATAGTTTGTGGCAGTTTCAGTCTGTAGTTGTCTGTCTCCAAGACCAGTCACCATGGCAGAGGGACACACGTCAGGCAGGAAGCAGCAAGGGATGTATAGCCTTCCACATCTTGCTCACAGTCCCCCTCCTCTTCCTACCAGCCTCCCCCCACAATCATACCCAACTAGAAACTCATCAGTGGCCTAATCCAGCATCCCACACCCATGATCCATTCACCTCCCATAGCCCCACCTACGAGTGCATGAGGCCTTTGTGCGACATCTAGATATAAGCCATTGCAACCTGGTTTCACCCGAACTGAAAAACAGTTGCATAAAGTTGGTATCATCATTGCCATTTTACAAATGAGAACATTTAAGCCAAATAAATTGGGTTTCCCACAGTCAACTAGTAAGTAGCAGAACCAGGACTTGGGCCTTATTTGAAGGAAAAAAACTAGAGAGTGCTTGTTTGCTATTTTTGCTTAGTCCCTGTGACTGAATTTTTCTTAGTACCTAATAGAGGTTTTGTGTTTATTCAGAAAGCAAACTCCCTATACATTAAAGAGACAGTAGTGACAGTCTTTTTTTTTAACCTTGAACTCAGCAATCCTCCTGCCTCTGCCTCCCGAGTGCTGGGATTATAAGCATGAGCCACCATGCCTGGCATTTGTGGTATATGATACTGTTGCTGGTGGGCGTGAGTCACCACACCTGGTATTGTTGTATGTGGTTACCGGGAATCGAACCAGTGACCTTGCATTTGCTAGGCAGGTGCTGGAACCACTGAGTTAAATCTCTGGCCCGACAGCCTATCTTTTTATTTGGGTCATGCAGGAGATTATTAGGTCACCTCAAGTGTCTGTTTTTTTCTGCCCCTGTGTCATTTTTTTCTGCTACAGAACAGTATTCTCAGATTTTCTGTGGCTTCTGGGCAGAGATGGAAGAGCCAAGGAAAGCAGGCCACCCAAAGATGGGGTAGGATGCATCTCCCTCTCTGCCAAGACCCATTCATTACACATAGGCAGGAATTTTCTAGGCAAACCCCTGATGGTAAAATAAATGAATTTGTTTAGATCCAAATTGGACTGTAGAGGCAGCGAAAGCATGGCTGTAACTTATATTTTTGCAAGAGTGACCCTGATAGGCATGCTGGAATTGAGAAAGTATATATTTTTATTTTTAACTATAAGAGGTGTTTCCCTCATTATAGGATTTTTTTGGCCCCATTTTTATATTTACCTCTTGAATACTACCAAAAATTTTTTTTGAATTATTCCACGCAGACAACAATTGACAGTGCATTTACAAAACCAGTTTCTTTGATATCAAGCATTTGAGATAAGGTTCTGTCTAAAAACTTATGTAAGCAGGTTTCCAAAAACTCTCCAAAAAATCCAAAAAGAAAGAAAAAATTGTTGAGCTCAAACAAAATAGCTTCAGGTGTAACTGATCACTGCCACATATTGAACAGACTGCTGGATACACATGCATGAGACAATTGCGTTTAAGTCGGAGTAGCTTCTCAGAGGGCCATGACAACCTGGAGCCCCTGTAAAAATAGTGATACTGATAGGAGTTTCTATTTTTCTTGATAAATTTCTCCCCAATTTAGCGTATTTTCCCGGTTTGACTTTCATTGTCTTTAGCCTGTTTTTCTTTTTCTTTCAATTAGAAGGTTTTTTAAAATTGGTACATTTTATTGGTACATTATATATACACATCACAATTACACTCCACATTGAGAATTTGTACCAGTATCAATTAGATGTTTTTAAGAGACATTGCAAAAGTTGCTTAAATTGCTATACCTCTTTAGACGTTTGACCCATATTGTAGAGAAAGTAAAAGAATGAGAGTAAGAGAGAAAAATGAGAAACAAAAGAATCGTCACCCAACACCTATTAATCGGACAGCTAGGAGACCTAGAGGTGATCCCACGACAGAAACATGAGGGAGAGGTGCAAGAAACGATGAGAGAAAGGGCGTGTTGAGAAACACTCCATAAGCAACTGGGTAGCGGTAACCTCTGGGCTGAAAAACGTGGGCTGCGATGCCACTGGGATGTTCCAGGCTATTCCACAGCCACCTGTCTCTCTTACTGAGACTAAAACGGAGATGGACAACTTGTTCCTTCCCAGGCTTTGAGAGGCCAGTCTTCTACACTGACTTGCAGATGCAGGTTAGGGACCTACCTGGGCCAGAAAATGAGACTGACAAAACTAGAAGCACTTGTGAATATGTTATTATGCAAAAATAAATCTTAATTCAAAAGCACTTATTTTATTTTTTAATTTAATTTTGTTTTGTTTTGAGACAGGGTCTTGTTTTGTAGTTCAGGCTGGCCCTGAGCTCACTATGTAGCCCAGGCAAGCCTTGATCTCAGCAATCCTCCTGCCTCTGCCTCCTGAGTGCTGGGATGACAGGTGTGAGCTACCATGCCTGGCACTGTAGTATATGGTACTGATTACTGGTGGTTGTGAGTCGCCACGCCTGGTATTGTTGTATGTGGTTACCAGGGGTCAAACCAGGAACCTTGCACTTGCTAGGCAGGTGCTGGAACCACTGAGCTAAATTTCTTACCCAAAAGCACTTATTTAAAAAAGACAAACCACTCCTCAATCACTCTTGACTCTGTTAACTTGGTTTGTTTTGTAACCATTAATTACTATTTTAAATAAAGTATTTATTTGCTTTCTTCAACAACCAGAATACAGTAAGCATGTTCTCAGAGACTTACCCACTGTATTTCCAACACTGATATCATTTCTGGCACATAATTGGTGCCCAAGAAGCAGACACTGATATCATTTCTGGCACATAATTGGTGCCCAAGAAGCAGCCGTTTAATCTCATGACCCAGTACTGCAAAAAAAGAAAAAAACAGAAATAGTTGTTGAGTGAATAAAGTGAATGAATGAACATTAGTATTTGTTAGATCCATAGTTCTCAGTAAATTACCTGAGAAGATTTTAAACCTACCAGTGTCGTCATAAAATCTCCATGTTTTGTCTTCACTGGGAAACAGAATTTAATTTGAAAAAAATCTGCAGCATTGGCTTGAGTGTGATGGGAGACACTGGTCTGATCCACAACATCGTGGAGCCTTACGGTTTGGATTAAGCATGCCAAGTGCCATGGTACACAAACCTCACTACCTTGTTTTGTTTTGAACATTGCTTTGGGGATTGGTTCAGAGGTGCTTTTTGTTTTGTTTTGTTTTTTGTTTTTTTTTTGGTAGTACCGGGGATTGAACTTGGGCCCTTGTGTGTCCCAGGTTGGTGTACTACCACTTGAGCTAAATCCCCAGCCCTCAGAGATTGTTTTTGAGCCATAGGCTCTGGTATCCTTTCTCTTCTCTCTTTAGGTTGCCTACAGATCTGGGAAGCCTTACTGGGAAGCTATCTTAATGGCCAAACTCCTCTAAGGAGGAAGAACTGACTCTGGTGGTGAATGATGAGTCACAGAAATCCACAGCAGCATCAGCAGCAATGATCTTCAGGTGGGTTTTCCTCTTGGCGGGCAGGCATTGGGGCTGAAGGCTGGGCTCACTATGTGCCACTCTGCAGTGAAGTTGGGGACTCAGGAGACCTTGGTCTGTGATCCCATCTCACTGTGAAGGTGGGACCCACAGCAACCGAGTGCTACCTGCCAGCCACTTCTGCGGTGCTCCGTCTCAGATCTCAGCTTCCTCACCTGCAGAATGGGAGTGTAATGCCTCTCTCCTGGGACTGCTGCTGATTCAAGCGCTGTGACATGCAATACCCAAAACATGACAGTTATTCCTTGGATTTTCACTTTAGTCATTATATCAGCTGCTTTCATTGTTGGTTTATTAAGTAATAGTTTGTGAAAGTTTAAAATAAGTCATGAATTGGCAGCCTGCATCCTTGTTTTGGTTGGCACTCAAAATGATTTAGAAAAACCTGACTGTGTTTAAAAACTAAGGGTCTTACATAAAAACCTGGATTTGTGGCTCCATTGGAAACATCTGCGTGACCACAGCTGCCAGGCGGTCAGCGGCGTGTTCTCGAGGCTCCTGTCCATCTGCTACCTCCTTCCCTGTCTCTCCCCTTCCTCTGGACTGCTAGCTGCTGAGGTCTAGAGCCTCCAGTCTGGCCCTCAGTTTATAAAGTACCTTTACCTACTTGATTTCATCTGGCCCTTCCAAGGAACATCTCCCAAGAGGAGGTGTTAGTACCACTCCCCACTTTCCAAGTGGAGAGACTGAGGCAGAGATGCTACATGACCTACTGGGGTTACTCAGGCTGAGTGACAGCAATAATAGTAAATGGCTCACATTTTGAGGATACCTATGTGTTCCAGGCACATTCCCAGTACTCTGCAGGTTTTAACTGCATCGGTTTTATTCCATATTTTCATTATCACCAATTTACAGATGAAGAATTCACAGAGAAGTCAAAAGGAGATTTTTCCAAGGCCACCTGGTTAGCAAGCTCAAAATAAATGCAAGCCTTCTGCATGCCAAACCAAACTTGCTCTGTCGTACTAAGACACAGTCTTCCCTGGCTTCCTCTCCCCTTCTTTGCTTTATAAATTTATTTTTCAGTACTGGAGATTGAACTTAGGGCCTTCACAATGACCTACATCCCCAGCCCTATTTTTATTTTATCTTGCTAAGACTCTGACTTGGCCGTGTTGGACTTGAACTTATGATCTTCCTGAGTGCTGTGATTTCAGGCATGGGCCACTGTGCTCAGAAGTTTTTGTGCCTTTTGTTGGACAAATTGCAGCAAAGGAAAATGCTCACCTCAGAGGGCTCTCAGGAAAGAAGTTAGGGGATTTAGGTTTGGTTCAGGAGATCTGGGTTGGGATTCAAGGAAGCAGGATCTTTTCCTGGATTGAATATTGTCAGGAAATAGGGACAGTTCTGTGGTTGAACATGCTTAATAAATCTCGTCTCTGAGACAGGAAACTAGAATGGGGTCACAGTTGTCACTGGGGAAACCACAGCAGTTACTCAAGCCAGGACAGGGTGTGTGGCATTTGTGTGGTTTGCACAGGGACCTTGTCTTTTTGGTACGTGGACCAGGGTGCTGAGCACTTCTGGCCATCCTCTTGCTGTATTGGATATACAGCGGCCCCCTGTGACCCTGCTGCTGAGCATCTGCAGTGCTGAGTGGTGCAGAGGCCTCACTGGGAGTGTCTGGCCAGCTTCTGGAGGTCAAGGTCCGCTTTTCTCTTTTTCACAAGTGTCCTGGGGCCGGAGTCCGTCAGGAGCAGCAGAGAGGCAAGTGTGCTTCTTTTGGCTATTCTGGTACCTCTCACCCAGCTCTGGATTTGTACTGGCAGCTACTGAGCCCCAGTGGAGGCCAAGCAGAGAAGCAGGACTTGCAGAAGTCGGTTCAGAAACTTTGAGATACCACATCTTATTAAAAAGCTTTTGTACAGCAAGAGAAACCACCAACAGTGTGAAGAGGCAACCCAGTGTGGGAAAAATTTTTGCCAGCTGTTCCTCAGACAAAGGGCTGTTATCTAGAATATGTAAAGAATTTTTTTAAAAAATCAGGCCTCTCAAATAGAAAGACCCTGTCTAAAACTGAGCCTCTGAAATAAATCGACACTTCTCAGATGAATAGGTAAAAACAGCAGATAAATATATAAAAAATGTTGAACATCACTGGTCATTTGTGAAATAAAAATTAAAACAACACTGAGATTCCATCTCACTCCAGGAAGAATGCTATTATCAAAAAAATCAACCTGGGGGCCAGAGATTTAGTTCAGTGGTTCCGGCACCTGCCTCCCAAGCGCAAGGTCCTGAGTTCGATCCCCGTTAACCGCATACAATGCTGGGCGTGGTGGCTCACGCCTGTAATCCCAGCACTCGGGTGGCAGAGACAGGAGGATTGCTGAGTTCGACGCTTGCCTGGGCTACACAGTGAGCTCAGAGCCGGCCTGAACTACAAAGCAAGATCCTGTCTCAAAAAAAAAAAAAAAAATCAACCTACACCAAATCCTGGCAGGGCTGTGGGGAAAAGGAACCCTTCTCCACTGCTGGTGGGAATGTGGACTGGTGCAGCCACTGTGGAGATCAGTGTGGAGATTCCTTAAAAATTAAAAACCATTTGGGCCAGAGATTTAGCTCAGTGGTTCCACACCTGCCTAGCAAGCACAAGGTCCCTGGTTCAGTCCTGGTGACCACATAGAATATGATATTGGGCATGGTGACTCACGCCCACCAGCAATCAGTACCACACCCCACAATGCTGGGCGTGGTGGCTCACACCTGTTATGCCAGCACTTGGGAGGCAGAGGCAGGAGGATTGCTGAGATGGAGGCTTGCCTGGGTTACACAGTGAGCTCAGAGCCAGCCTGAACTATAAATGAGACCCTGTCTCAAAAAAACCAAAAACAACAAAAAAAAACCCTCAAACCATTTGATTAAGCTGTTCCCTTTCTTGTTATCTTCCTGAAAGAATTGGAAGCATCATACTATAGCCACATATGCATATCCATGTTTGTAGTGGCACAGTTTGTAATAGCTAAATCTTGGAAAGAGCCCAAATGCCCATCAACCAATGAATGCATAAGAAGTTGGGTGTTTTTTTTTTAACACAAAGGAGTACTACTCTGCCATAAAGAAGGATGAGCTTCAAACATTTATAGCTAAATGAATGGACCTTGTGATCATACCCTTAAGGAGATAAATTGGACAAACATGTCTAAATACTGAATCGTTTCTCCGGTATGAGAAACCAAAAGTGGAACTGAGGACTGAAATGTATAATGGATATTGGGAAAGGGAAGAAAGTATTCAAATGTGAAGGGGAACAGGAAGGAAGGAAGGAAGGAGAAAGCAAGGAAGGAACAAGAACAAAATGAAAATAGAAGGAGAAACTAAGGAAACCAAGTTTTTGTACATAGGGAAGAAAAGGACTTGAGGGAATAAAATAAAATGAAATTTATTAATAAAAAATAATGCTGCAAAACCAAAACAAACAAACAAACAAAAAATACTAGATATTTTTCTCTGGTGTGAGAAATTGAAGTGGAAATGAGAACTAAAATATATAATAGATATTGAGAAACAGGAAGAAGCTATTTAAATAGGAAATGGAATAAGGGAGGGAGGGAGGGAGAAAGAAAAGGGAACAAGAAAAAGGTGGAAATAGAAAATAGAGCTTTTTGTGCACGGGCACGGAAGGGGGGGCTTGAGAGGAAGAGGAATGGGCAAAAAAATAAATAAATAAATAAATGAGGCAGGAGGTATTATGGACAGATACAGATTCTCCATGAGTGTCATCATTATGTATACCTAAAATGTACCAATAAATGTTTTGACTTAAGAAAAAAAAAAAAGAACTAGCCCCAGGTCCAAGGATCCATGAAGAGAAGGATTAAAAAATAGAGAAAAAAGGGGCTGGGGATTTAGCTCAAGTGGTACCACGCCAACCTTGGATGCACAAGGGCCTGAGTTCGAGCCCCAGTACCACCAAAAAAAAAAAAAAAGAGAGAGAGAGAGAGAGAAAGAAAGAAACTTTGCCCAAAGCTTGTGATCTGCTCAGCGCACAGTAGCCATTCCTAATTTTCAAAGCATGTTATTCCATGTCCCAAATGAAAGACTGGCCAGTCCTCACCATTGCCTCAAGAGCTATCTCAAAAAAAAAAACCAAACAAACAAACAAAAAAACAAGAACCTTGGTTCTAGTTCAAGAGTTTTCTAAACACAACTATATGGGTTCAGGAAGGTATTTTTTCTTTGCAGAGTAGAGATTAAACAGGGCCTTCACCTTAAGTAACATTCCCAGTCTTTTTTATTTTGATTTTGACACAAGGTCTTGCTACATTGCCCAAGCTGGGTTTAAACTTTTGATCTTCCAGACTCAGCCTATGCTGAGAGTACAGGTATGCACCACCATGTCTAGATTTAAAAAATATATATTATACATGGAATAGTCTTAATTTATTTTCCAGATTGTTCACTGTTAGTGTATAGATATGCAACTATCAATTAAAAGGGAAAAATTCTTTCCATTGGTTGTGAGACAGAAAAACTCCTGACCGTCCTGTGAAGAGGGCATGGTTTCATCAATGCCCCGCCCTTTACTTTGTCCCCTGAGGAGAGGCTGGCACAGTTTGCCTCAGTTTCCTCCCCCACCCTGACCCTGCACTGTCCTCTCGATACTGCTGCCACTTCCTGATGCTGATCAGGAAACCGCCCCTGAAGTGGGAGAGATCAGAGAAGGATCTGATATCACTGTGAACATCCCCAGCCTTCCCAAGCCCCAGTGAGCTGTGATTCCCATAGCCAGCCCTCCTGAAGAGTCCTCGGTTTTGACCCTGTATTTTTGTCCAAGCAGCCAGTGTCCCTGACATTCTGCTAAAAAGCCACCTTGAGGGCCGGAGGGTTAGCTCAGTGGTTCCAGCGCCTGCCTCGCAAGGGCAAGGTCCTGAGTTCGATCCCCGGTAACCACATATAATGCTGGGCGTGGAGACTCACGCCCACCGACAATCAACACCGCATACCACAATGCCGGACGTGGTGGCTCATGCCTGTAATCCCAGCACTTGGGAGGCAGAGACAAGAGGATTGCTGAGTTCGCAGCGGCTTGCCTGGGCTCCATAGTGAGCTCAGGGCCAGCCTGAACTACAAAGCGAGACCCTGTCTCAAAAAAAAAAAAAAAAAAAAAAAAAAAGCCACCTTGACACCTTGGACTATACTGGAAGCCCCATACCCTCTCCACGAGGGTACACCCTGACCCCAGGGGGCTTGCATTTAAACTGAACAGAATTGAATTTGGACCAATCAGTAGGCACTAATCAAAAGGCTTCTGTGTAGACCAATTTGGACCAATCAGTGGGCTTGAAGTTTGACCAATCACGGATCTGCTAATGCTACATAAACGCTCTCTGCCTGAGTTTCGCAATTGGATTAAGAGGGCTTTGTCTAGTAAGCTGACTGAGCTTCGCTACAGCACAGGTTCAACTGAAACGAAACCTCCCTCCGCTGGCCCGGTAAATCTATTTGTGATTTATTTCTGGGGAAGCTTCAGCTTGGAAGGTCCTAAAAGGCTCCAGCGGCCAGTAGATGAAAATCAGCGACAGAGACAGCAACTGGAAGAGCTGACTGATGGTGTGTGGCCACTGACTGGTGTTGGCTGGAGGCAGCAGGAACCCTGAATGACCCGTGACAGTTACGTTAACCTATTCTGCTTTAGAAAAAGTGCTGTGATTTCCACAATCCAAATTCAAGGGCACGGAGACTGTTATGAATGCGCATGGTACCTCTCAATGGACTAGCAAGTGTCACTGAAGTCAGGCTGTGCCACCAACTCTGTCCCTTAATCACACCAGGACTTTTATGAGACCCATAACCATGGCCACTATTTCATTTGTAAATGACAGTAGGAACTTGGGGCTCCTGGCCCTCACAGGGCCAGGGATGACTGCTGTGTTCTTAGGCTGCTAGGAATGAATGCAAGTCCTTTGAAGGTCAGGCCTGCCTGGCGCTGTATCGTGTTGGCCTGGCTCCTGAGACAGCCTTGTAAAGCATATGCAGAGGGCAATGTGGCACAGTATCAGCATCCAGTCAGCGCCAAGCCATGTGCTCAAGTGGCCCCATGATCATCAAGGACCTGAAGAGTCCTTTCACCTGTGAAAGCATATGACCTGGGACTCCTGTTTGTGGTGATGTCAGTGTAAGCAAAGCTAGTGTGTGGCTATGGGTGTAAAAGTGCAGCACATAAAATTGTGCACAATGTGTGTAGTGATACTGGCTTGTTATGTACTGTACAGCGCTGCTTTTGTGATCACTGACTTAGAGTGTGCTTTGAGATGGTGTGCTGGGTTATGCAGACAGTGCTGCACGTGTCTCCTCTCCCTGTCTCTGTCTGTCTCTCTGGTCCTGTCTCTCTGTCTGTTTGTCTGTCAGTCAGGTAATGAGGCTTTTGCACTGAGCTACATCCCCAGTCCTTTTTAGTATATGTGCTGCCGAAGCGAGCACTCCCCAGTCCTTTTTGTATTTTTAATTTTGAGACAGATTCTCACTAAGTTGCTAAATTGCCCTCATGTATATGATCCTCCTGCCTCAGCCTCCCAGAGTGCCCAGATAAGCGGTGTGTGTCTCATCTCTGGACTGCATCAGGCTGCTGTGCTGAGTGACAGACCTGCTGTCTAGGTCTGTGGACCCACAGGCAGCAATGTTCACAGGGTGAGGTCACCTAGCGCTCTGTTTCTCAGAACAAGTCTCTGTCATTCCTGCATGGCTCTGGTCTTTTTGTATAAATGGTTTTGCTTGGTTGCTGTGTCTGAGGCCCAGTATGGCTCAACCCAGATGGTCTGCTTCCCTTCCCTTCTCCTTTTTTTTTTTGAGACAGGGTCTCGCTTTGTAGTTCAGGCTGGCCCTGAGCTCACTATGTAGCCCAGGCAAGCCTTGAACTCAGCAATCCTCCTGCCTCTGCCTCTGAGTGCTCGGATTACAGGCTGCTGGGATTACAGGCATGAGCCACCACACCCACTATTGTTGTATGTGGTTATCAGGGATCAAACCAGGGACCTTGTGCTTGCTAGGCAGGCGCTGGAACCACTGAGCTAAATCACCAGCCCTTCCCTTTCCTTTTCATCCTCCACTCCCCTCTTCTCACCCTTTCCCTTCCCCGTACCCTTTGCTTTTGCTCCAGTTTGGACACTGAAGTCTGAGGGTCCTCGTGGGAGGTCCTAGGTGACCAAGGTTTGTCCTTGGAGGGGACTGTGGGACCCTGACCCTCTGCTTCCTGTCTTTTGCGTCCCTGTCTCCATGTGCTGCCCAAGCACAGCAGAGCCAATCAACCATGGACTGAAACTCTGAAACTGGGAGCCAAAGCGAGCCTTTCTCTGTAGTAACCAATGATTGCAGGCGTCTTGATGTGATGGTATAATACCTGGGTATAGCAGCTAGCATGCCACCCTTGCTTCTTCTCTCCTCCCTCCTTCCCTTACCTGTTGCTTCAATTTCTCCCACAATGATCCTATAAAATGTTCTAACCAGGGATTGTTGTTACTCTTCAGTGAGGATCTTGATTTGCAGAGAAGTGAAGCCATCTCTTTAGGTTTATTTACACACACACACACACACACACACACACACACACACACACACACACACACACACACGGGCAGCCATCACCACCAGCTCTGTGTTTGTGCTTCTGGCCACACTATCAGTTCCTATCAGTTCCCCTGCAAGTACACAGCGCTGTCCTTTCTGCTTGAACTGTTGCATGATTAAAGAAAAAAACAGGCTGCCAAGGTTTACCACTCGCCCCCTTCTGTCTCAGGGACACAGCTATTTGGCCTGGCTCTCAGAATGCGGCCCATCAGGAGCTGCTAGCAATGGCTGACTTCCTGCCAGACAGTGCTAAGCTCCTTGGGGCTGAGAGCGGGGCTGACCTGAGGCTGCAGAGTGAGCTGCAGAGCGGTGGCCCTGCCTCTGGGGGCGCAGGGCTGTGTGACAGGAGCTACCTGAGGCAACAGGAGGGACTCCAGCCTGTTGGGTCGGGCAGGCTTCCTGGAGGAGATGTGGGCTGAGCTGACACCTTTATGACAAAGGTGGGCAGGTGCCAAAGGGACCGAGAAGGTACTCTATGAACAAAAAGACAGAGGCCAGATTCCAGAGCAGCATGGAAGCTCGTCACATCTGCTGTGGCTTGGCACAGGGGTGCTTCTGCCTGTGTAAAGGGTGGGCTGGGCTCTGCGTCTTGGCAGCGTGCGTCCCATCTGGGTAACTGGTGTGACATATCTAGATGCAGTGCACCTTCAATGCCACCGCTGCCCATCAGAGACAGGCTCAGCCAGTTGATTCCAGTCTTGTCCTTTTTGGACTAGAAGAAAAAACCCTGCAAGTAATCATGTTCATTGTCAAGAAGTAAAACCTACATAAAAGCAATCCAACACCAATAAACTACTTTTTAGTTTATACTCATGTTATGGGTTGTGTGTAGATGTCCCCCAGAACCTCATGTAGTCATAGTAGGGGCTTTTTCAGAAGTGGTTGATTCTATAGTATGTGCTTAATTTGTGGGTCAATGCTAGGATTAAGAGTGCTAGCATTAAGTGTGGGTGATCACTAAATCTACTGATTGGTGTGGCACAGCCCCAATCCTGGTAGCCTGGATAGAATATAAGGGACAGAAAGAGGATTGTCTTGTCCCGTGCTCGCTTTGACACCTTCTGCTCACCATGAAGTGTTTCTCTCTGCCATACCATCCTGCCTTGGAGCCAAACAACGATAGGCTAAAATTTTATAAACTGTAAGTTAATAAACCAATCTTCAGTTAACTTTGAGTGTTGGGCATTTTTGTCTCAGCAACAAAAAAAAAAATGTAACTAAGGTAACTCATAAATATTCTTCTATGTCTTTTTTTTCTCAAAATTAACTCATTCATATCACTCTTTTTCTGGTGATGCCATGTAGAGAAAACTTACTGTGTGACCAACTTCAGGCATATGGTTTTGTAGTATCAAGTGCATTATGACATAGCCATCACCACCATGCCGCTCAGAACCTTTTCATCTTCTCTAACTGAATTTCTGCCTCCGTTAAACTGGAACTCCTCATTCCTCCAACCCTTGAAAACTACCATTCTGCGCTGTCTCTACAAAGCTCACTATTCTAGGACGTGCCTGTAAGTGGAATGATAATAGTGTGTAGCCTTTTGTTTTTGCTCATTTGAGGCATCCTGGGGTATTGTATATGCAGTAAAACAAGGCAGAATGTCCCTCCCTCTTATAGGTTGCCTTTCCGTCTTATATATGAAAATGTTTTCTCACCCATTTGTCATGGGACACTTGGGTTGCTTCTGCCTTGTAGCTACTGCATATATTGCTTTTTAACTTAATATATTATGAAATCCCTTCATATGAATAATTCTCTCCAAAGCCTTTTTTTAGTGGCTGCTCTGTGGTACATGACATGCCTGTTTCACAATGTACTTGGCTAATCCCTGAGGGCTGGAATTTGGTTTGTTTCTAATTTGTTTGCTATTGTATACAATGCTGGAATAAAAGCCCTTGTGACTAACATCTTTGCACGGCTGACTGATTGTGACTGTTGGACAAGAGTATACAGTATATGGACCCGTGGCTCCTGCTGCTGGGCCTTGGTACATTCAGTCCAGCCCTAGCCCTCAGACTAGGGAACAAAGTGGCGTCCGGGTGTCTGGGCAGCACCCAGGTATGAGCAGCCCAAGGCTCCTGGAGCAGACACTGATCAGGCCTCGCTCCTGCTTAGCTGCCTGTGGCTCTTGTGTGGGCAGCAAGGATGCACAGCGGTACACGCAGGGGCAGGTGGCTCAGTGCAAAATAACCGCCTAAGTGGTTAAAGCACATGTTAGGCAGTTGACCCATGCTTGGTCATCTCACTCCTCAGAACATGATCTGATGCAAACTGGGTCTTTTATTTGCAGAGACTCTTGGGAGGGGATGTGGCTCAGTGACAAAGGGAGGGTTTTGGAGTCGGTCCCACGTCATTACAATCCAAGCTCTGTGCCTCCTGGCTTTATGCCTTGGACATACTGGGTCACCTCTCAGATACCCAATTTCTTCCTCTATATTACCCCTCCAGTTTTTGTTTTTGCTTCAAAGTTATATAAAATCACCTCATATAATGTCATATAAGGTGAAGTCATGGAGTGGAGATGTCACAGGGGCCCCACAATGGTGGTGATCACCGCTATTTCCACTGCAGCATTATCTATAACACAAAAAGTTTGGAAATAGCCTGGAAGTCTAACAATATGGCATGATTAATAATTAATGCTCCCAGCACCACCCTGCAAAACACTACCATGAATACAATGGTGGAGATCTGCAGCTGCAGGGTACAATGTCTCCATTACAAGGTTGAATGAAGATGAAGAATTACAAATGCCAGTCTTACAATACTCATAAGCACAATGAATGGAAGAAAATATGAAAAAATGGAAACAATATGCCAATAAGGATCGTGGGAATGTATTTTTCCCTTTTGATAATTTTGATGTGGTTTTAATGTTTATGGAAACATCGTATTCAAAATAACACAATTACTTGACCTAACAAAAGCGATTTCTTTCTATGGGTACTGGTCCCTCCCGTGGCTTCTGGGATACATCACCACCCTGGTAGCCTAGGACAACGCAGGGGTATCCTCTCACGGTTCTGGGGGGCCGAGGGCTGAGACAAGGTGTCACAGGTCACCCAGGCTGTATAAATTATTGTCAGGTGAGTGAGACTTCATGGGCTAAAGGAAAAGTGTTGCTTCCCATGAAAGCTCCAGAAAGTCTATGGGGATAAACTCAGCACTAATTTTAGGGTGATTCTAATGAACTCCTACTTATTCTGGATTCTTTAAAAAATGGAGTTGTCTGGTTAAACTTCCTGGCTGACTGAAGCAGAGATTCTAAATCTCTCACCAAGAGGTGAGAGACAGCAGCCAGGGCATCTTACAGTACAGATGACCACTCAAAGGTATTGCCCTGAAAAACCAGCAGGCCGTGGAGGGGGGCCGCCACAAACTGCTGAAGTTCCCAGGTGCTGGCTGGGGGCCACACCCAGGCTGGCTGTTGTTGAACATTTACTTTCTTCTTTATTGTTCTTAAGATTAAATGCAACCTGTTTTCACCATCCCTCCCAAGTGGGACTTCTTCATCTTGTGGCTGTTGAGACTGTGGGTAACCAGGACTTGGGGCACTCCAAGGCGGACATATCAGGGCTCTAGGAGGCAGGCTCTGCAGTGTCTCTGACGGGCCACCTTGCCACGAGATCCTGGGACCACAGGATCCTCCTGTGTGTTGTGCCAAGTACACACACAACTTCTGAAGCTTGGAGAGGTCCATTTTCTTGACCTTGCAAAAGCTTCTTCTGACTTTTTTTTTTAAATTTAAAACATGCTTCTCAAGCTGTGTTTACTAGCTCATTTTATAGCTGTTTGGCTAAGGGGAACAAATGGAATTTATTTAACACTTCCAATGTGCGGCCTTTGGCTGATATCTGTGTGTTCTAAGTTTTGAGTAATATTCGAATTTGCCCATCAGTAAGAATTCTGTCACAAGAATTTACGATCTGTGATCAAAATAGGCAGTGAGTGTTTAAATTCTTAAAATTTATTATAGTAAGAGACATGTTTCCATGAATCCCCCCCCTTATAACCCCCCTTGTTTCAGATGCACTTATCTTATCATTCTTGCCACTTTCTAAAGCAGTTTTGGATGTTCTCTTTCCTGACTTCACAAGGTGAGATTTTTTTTTTAAAATGCAGCAAATGTGGCATCCAACAGAAAAGCAGTGCATCTCGCCCACCTTATTCACTGGGCCAGGCACCATCTAACTTCCGGCTGTTCCCCAAAGTCAAAAGGATCGTGAGAGGTAAACATCCTGAGTCCGTTCAGGAGACGGTGCAGTTAAAGACACTCTGGAAAGAGAACCTGTTCAAAGTAAGAGGAAGTGTCTTGAGGGAGATTAATGGGAATGTCTTTTACTGTAATACATTTTAAAAACTAAAAACATTTCTCATATTATTGATCATACCTCATGCTTTACAAAAGACAAAAGCCCTGCCTCCCCGCTATGCTTTCCTTCCCTCTGCCTCTTGCCCTCAGTCTAACTGTACAGCTCACCACACCCTATGTCTAGGGCGTTGCTGTGCTGCCCGACACCTGGAGCAGTCACTCTGCTCAGTCATCCAGCGATCCAAATGCCCCTTAGACCTCGTCGCAGCTGCACTGGCACACGCGGTGATGCACACCACAATCCCTGCACTCTGGGAGGCCGAGGCAGGAGGATCACAGATTTGAGTCCACCTTGGGCAACTTTAGCAACTTAGTGAGACCCTTCCTCAAAATGGAAAATTTAAAAAGGGTTTGGGATATACCTCAGTGTGAAGGCCTTCAGTTCAATCCCTAGTACTGAAGGAGAAAATGTCTGTCTCCCCAGTGGTGACTCAGTTAACTTTGTACAAAGCCAAGCTTTTTGTTTTTTAAACGGAAGAATATATTTGAGGACAAAAGGAAGGATTTAGGAGAGTTTACTAGAAATAATAATAAGAAGGAATCTCTTTGTGGGTATCCCACCAGAGATTATGAGTAGAAGTTGAATAAGGGTCTTTGTTCTGATCTTATATGTAGAGTGTGGGGAGGGGCTGGATTAAACAAAAATTAAAAAGAAAACTAATTATTTTGCACACTTGTTTTCTTCAACTCTAGACATAGGAAGGTGCTGTTAAAGCCTAATTTAGCATATTTTGGGTAAGAGTCTTCTTCTGTTGGGAATAGCCCTCATCTCTCTATTTTCATCTCAACTTTTCCCTTTGTTCACATGTTTACCTTTTATCTTTAAATTGAATTGTCTGTTTGAATTCTTAACTTGAATAGGCTAGTTAATTTTTAAAAATCTGATGCTATTACCAGATTCTGCAGCCTCTTTCCAAGTCCTTGGTGTCCTGAAACAAACAATTGGACAAGTCATGTGAAAAGGTAGCAAAGTTTTACATTTGTTAAAGATGGGAAAAGAAATATGCTCTGCAGAATAAGAACATGCCATCGAGAGCATTCACAGTGGCCGTGAGGTTAGTGGTAGAGGACGTTTGTATCCCTCGGACTTCAGGTTGGCATCAGATCGAGGCCATCCTATCAAAAGGCCTCCTTGATTTTGCTCCAGAATGGAGCATAGCACGTTCTAATTGGTCTCAGGTGAGGCCCTTGAGAACCATCTCGGCACATGTGTCCTGGGTCACCATGGTGGACAAGTCATCCTCACTCGCTCAGCCAGCTGTCCACGGCCTAGTCTCCTGCCTTACTTCCGCTGTCGTCAGGTCTGTCTGACTGTACACTCATAGTAACTCAATGCCACTGAATGCCTACCGTGGCCAATCTCGGCCACGGTCTCTTGTGTGTGTTGGGAGGAGACCACTGCGGAGTGAGCCAAGGGCTAACGAGCTGTGCTGAGCGTGGCACACTGTAAAGGTTTCATTAGCATGGATTGGGGTGGGGGATTGTTTTAGAAATTTACCGAAATATTCTACTACTACTCAAGGCCCCTCCCCTTCTTCAGAGGGGGGTCTTTATGCGCTAGACAAGGTCAGTTGCCTCAAAGAAGAGTGAGAAATAACAAGTCTATTCTCTGTTATCACCTGTGCTCTGAGCTGGGGATGAGGAGGGAGAGTTTGGAGAAGAAGTTCAAGCTCTGGATATGATTTGCGTGTGAAGTAGCCTCAGCCCTGGAGCCGTGTGCCTTCAAGCTCCTTCCCTGTTCCCTGTGCCTTCCTAAGTTGTCCTTTATTCAGCTTGGCTCAAATTACACGATTGGAACATCCCAGCTGCTCCTTGCTCCTTCCTCTCCACCCCTGGCCACAAAGAAACATTAATAATCCCCTCCAAACTCGGAAAACCCAGGTGTGTGGAGAACTTGCCCCCTGAAGTTCTGCCTGAGTTACTGGAACTGAGAGAAACAACAGATGGATGGGGTGGAACGGCCTGTGTGGGCAAAAAGGGCTGGAGACAGGCCTTGAATTTTCCCTCAGACGTATATATATTCCTCAAGCTTCCCACCAGGGGCTACGCCATGTCCTGCTCAGTGTCTCACCCATCCATCAAATCTCTGACTTCAGGTTGCTGGATCTAGAGGGAACATGAGTTCTGAGAGAGTCCCACACAAGCCAGGAGGGAAGGGACCCACGCTCGGCGCGGCCTGACAAACGGAACAGTTTGATCTTTCAGAAGAGCACAGAAGGGTTTCTGTTTATCTGTTGGTGTGGCGCCACCGTGTGGCTATTTGCGATTGCCGGCCAGTTTTGAAATCAAGAGCCTTGATGAACTTTTTTTAAAAATTGAATTCTTTATTGGTACATTTTATAGACAGCTCATAATCACACTCAACATTGGGAAATTTGTACCAGTATATGACATGAGTTAATTCTCATTTTTACCTATATCCCTATCCACTCCATAATCCCCACCCCCTTATATATTATACATGTGCTTTCTTTTTCTTTTCAAATCATTTATTCTTTCCCCTCATTACTTTCCCCTACCACATTCTCTTTGAATATTTCCTATTTCACAAAATCTATCATATATTCTAGAACTCATTTACATCTACAGGTTCTCATACCAGAGAAAAGATCAGTATTTACATATCTGTGATCTATTTATTTCACTTATTAGTGTGTCCTCAAGGTGTGTCCATTTACACATAAATGAATGAAACTTGTCGTTCTTTATGGCAGAGTAATACTCCATTTTATTAAAAAACCATATCTTCCTTATCCAGTCTCCAGTTGATGGGCATCTGGGTTGTTTCCCAGATTAATGAACTTTTAAATTTGCGGCAGTTGCATAGTTTTGAAGTTGTAGATGTAGGGTCGTAATTTGATAGTATCTGATGCCACATTATATCATAGACCACACTGGGTCCCCAGATAACTTCCTGGAAGTCTGCCAGGACCTGTGGACTCCTTGAATCTGGTAAAGTAGCTCTGCATCCACTCCAATGATTCCTTAAACCTTGGGGGTTGGTTTTCCTGGGCATGATGATACACACCTACAATCCTAGCTACTTAGGAAGCTGAGGCAGGGAGGTTGAAACTTTCAAGCCAACCTGGACAACTTAACAAGACCTTGTTTCAAAGAATAAAAATGGCTGGGAATGTAGCTCATTGCAGAGCTCTTGCCTAGCATGTCTGAGGCCCTGGGTTGCATCTGAGCACCACATCCAAAAACACCAGAAAAAATTCATGCGACACCATCACTACCTAGTAAGTCTTTTTCAGGAAGGAGGCAAGACGTTTCCCGAGAAGCACAGCCCGGGCCCTGGCATAATGACCTTGCTCTCTTTCTCTTGCTCTGTGACCAAAGGGCGACCCTCCATGAATCCTGCATGTTTCCAACATGAGCATAGGGAGACTATTCCACTGTTGACTGCACCAAGAAGTGCTCGGGCGTCCTTGTTAGGAAGATGCTGCATTTCATTGACCTGTAAATCACTATTCTGCTCTGTTCTTCTTAGTACACTAGGCTATATAAAGAAGTCACGTGAGGTGGATGGAAATCTCCATTCCCTGGTGTCTTAGAGGGGCTTTGGTTGATTCCATCTGGCAAGTCCTCCAAAATGTGATGATGGATTAACTTGAGTTGAATCAGAGAACCTTAGGATCTCTGGGTTTAAAATACATATGCACTGGGCCAGGGATTTAGCTCAAGTGGTACTGCACCTACGTTGGAAGCACAAGGGCCGAGTTCGATCCCTGGTACCACAAAATAAAAATAAAAATAAAATACATATGCACCTGATTGAAGAACTCATGCTGGGTGGATTCCCTGATCAAATGCTTAGAGTCCTACAACACCTATTGTGACCCACGCCTATCTTAATGATTGTTGTGAGGACTTAAAAGAAAAAAACAACAAGCACATAGCAGAGTGGGAAGTTAATATTCTTTTTCTTTTTCTTCTTTTTTGGGGGGACAGGGTCTCATTTTGTAGTTCAGGCTGGCCCTGAACTCACTATGTAGCCCAGGCAAGCCTCAAACTCAGCAATCCTCCTACCTCTGCCAATTGAGTGCTGGGATGACAGGTGTGAGCCACCATGCCCAACACTGTGGTATGTTGTTACTGGGGCTCAAACTCGGGATCTTTGCAAGGCAGGCACTGGAACCACTGATCTAAATCCCTGGCCCTGAAGTTAATATTCTTTAATCATTTTTCCTCTGCCTATTTGAAATTTATTCTGTACATCACAAAGTGAGCAATAATAATTGCTAGTATAAGACAGACAAATGAAATAGATTACCATGTCTTGACTCTTATAGGGCTATGAATCCCTGTGAGACCTTGTTAAAAAGTGTACTCTCTCAGAATATCTGGACAGGGCCAGACTCCTGCACTTCTAACAAGTTCCCAAGTGGCTTCCATTCAGTGACTAGACTATGAACAGCAAAGGTATTTAACAGGGATCTTATGAGGCTATACATTAGAATTATCTGGCTGGATTTATAAGGTATGTGTTTTATACCCCTGTACTACTGAGTCAGAATTTCCAGGGGCCTCAGACATTTATAGTTCTACTAAGCAATTTAGATGATTCTAGTTCTCAGCCAGGGTTTAGAACCACTGGTTTAGAGCCTAGAATTCTTTCCAACTCTGATTTCCAGATAATTCTGATTGTTTATCAGCTGATAATTGTTGAGCTTCTGCTCGCTGTCAGGCATTGACCTTAGTGAAGGGAACAAACAAAAGAGCTAGCGGTGAAAGAGCGTATGGATAATGCTAGACAGAAGGCTTCGTGTGGGACTGCAAGCCAGGGAGTGTGGGGATTCAGCCAGGTCGGCAGGTCAGGAACACCAAGGCTTCTCTGTAGGAGCTCAAGCAGCACAAAGTTCTCAGTGCAACAGGACTGAGTTAGATCAAAAGAGGGAGGCTTGCAAGTGCCCCCTTGCAAGCACAGGGCCCTGAGTGCAATCCGCAGTACTAAAAAAAAGACAGAAAGATAACAGATGCTAGAGAAGACTTGAGTTCATGCAAGGAGGGGGAGGTAAGCAGGCTAGAGAAGATACCAGGAACAAGATCATGGAGAAGTAAGTGCTAAAGTAAGGAGCTTGACCCTCGTCAAGTGCTAGGATTTTAAGAAAACTGAATTCAGAAAGGACATCATAAATATTAACTCATCATTACTGTTGTTGTTCTAATACTATTTTTGTGATTTCTAAGGTTGTGATCTGGAAATATACTGACTGTATGATGGAGAATAAGCTGGAGGGAACATAGACTAGAAATAGGGAAGGTGGTCAGAAACTTAAATTCATCCAGTTAAAGAATAGGAAGACTAGAGAGGAAGTAGATCTGGAAGATTTGGTTCTTGCAGTAATTAAAAACCTCATACCTGCAAATTCCTTTCATGTAACAATTTTGAGGAGTCGGTACAAGTATTAGTACAATTGTACAAATGAAGGAAACTGAGGCGCAGAAATAAGCAGACTTGCTTAAGAGGACATGACAAGTACATGGAAGAACCCCACCCATCTGGGGTCCCCCCGGTCATTCCTGCTGTATGAGGTCGGGCCCCATGGTGCGTAGAGACCCCGTGAGAACACTGGCAGGAGGTCCCTCCTTCTGGTTAGCTATGCAGAGTGAATCTGCGTGGCCTTAAAGGGACCTAGAGTTCAGCCTTTGCTACCATCAGCTCCACATTCCCAGATATGATCCCAAATAATGAGGAACAGGAGTCTCCAATACTAGGGTTCTCAGACATTTGGGTTCCAGCTTTTCCCAATACCATCATGGAGCTACTAGGGTAGAAAAGGAGAGCAGGACAGAAATGCAGATGCTGGGGAGGATGGCAGAGGTGGGTGGTGGAGTTACCTTGACCCCTCTGATGTTTGAGGGACTCTATATATACAAATCTACTTGTGCAAGGCCTCACACTTTGATGTTAATGCATCAGGAATCTGTCTGCATTTTTTTTTTTTTTGAGACTGGTTTCACTTTGTAGCTCAGATTGGCCCTGAACTCACTATGTAGCCCAGGCTGGCTTCGAATTCACAGTAGTCCTCCTGCCTCTGCCTCCTGAGTGCTGGGATTACAGGCATGAGCCACCATGCCTAGCATTATGGTACTGGAGATTGAACTTGGGACCTTGCACTTGCCAAACAGATGCCAGACTCACTGAACTAAATCCATGGCCCTGTCTACTTTTTTTTCTTTTGTACCAGGGATCGAACTTGTGACCTTGAGCTAGCAAGGCAGGTGCTGAATTACTAAGCTAAATCTCTAGCAATATGTTTGCCCTCTAACAAAACAACTCAAATCCATGACTTAGCCATGTAATACTATATAGACAAGTAGAGATTATGATGTGTATCAAATACTCTGCCTCATGGGCAAGAGGATGGTGGTGGGGGAGTACTTGAGGTCAGCTGTGAAGCTTTTCTACAGTCTGCAGTTTTCTAAATTCCTTCTATCTTCTCACATTGCCACCCATGGCATATTGGTCTAGGGCCCAAAATGGCAACGTGTCTCCAAGCATCTTCTAGATAGGGAAAAGCAGGAAGAGACAGAGAAGTAAAGGCAGGGTCTCAGCAGCCAAGCTTTCCTTTTTGTCATCAAGAAGATAAAAACTCTCCTGGAGTCCATCCCTTGCAGAACATTCCTTCCACCTCAGTCCACATGGGCACCCAGCTGGGACAGAGGTAAGGAGAGCATGCAGGATGGGCTGGGGGTGCTTCTGCCCACACTCCCCACGAGTACGGGGCACATTTGGCACACAGATGATCTGAGCGAAAAGAAGCTGCAGTTACTGATGTTTCAGAACTTTCAATACAGCATATGTTGTGTGGAGACTGTTATTTTCCTTTGCACACAAGGAAACTGGGGCCAGAGACACAGAAGAACTTATTCAATCCTATACAACATGGAGAGCAGAGTCCTCTGAGGTCTTTTTTTTTTTTTTTTTTTTTTTGAGACAGGGTCTCGCTTTGTAGTTCAGGCTGGCCCTGAGCTCATTATGTAGCCCAGGCAAGCCTCCAACTCAGCCATCCTCCTGTCTCTGCCTTCGGAGTGCTGGGATTACAGGCGTGCACTGTGGTGGGCGTTAGTCTCCACGCCCAACACTGTATGTGGTTACCAGACCAAACTCAGGGCCTTGCGCTTGCCAGGCAGGTGCCAGAACCACTGAGCTAAATCTCCGGCTCTCTGAGGTCAAATTCTGTTCAGTCGGCACACCTGAGCTGCCTCCAAAAGGAGCTGACTCTTCAAGTCTGCCTCCTTTCAGATGAGTTCCGACATCCCTACCCTAAGTGTGCTGTTCAGTGCAGTCTTGAAGGAGGTCACTGGTGCTAGTGGCTTTGGAATTGCGTATTCCATACAGGGTGACACCGAACTTTAATATCACCTGCCATTCCAGCAGGAGCATCCAGGAATTGACCCGGGCATATGATAAAGAGCTTGGGGAAGGCCCTGGCTGTTTTAAGTAACTAGCCCATCATCAGTTAGGCGCGAAAAAGGCTGTGGATGGGGAAAACCATCTCAGCCCACTCCTCATCCCACAGTTGAGCTCACGATGGTCGGGAACTTCTCCTCCAAGGAGTCCTTTCTTGGAGCAGCGGAGACATCTGTATCAGGTAGCCAAGTGGTATGAGAGCAGACTTTTCAATCCTTTTTCAGTATGTGAAGGGGCTGAATAGCCATCTGGTCTTTCCTCCTATCCACATTTTTCTACCCAGCCCCCCACCATTTATTTACCTTCCATGCAAGGAAGGTGTCATATCCAGTCCTATCAAATTGCTTCCTGCCTTCCAGTCATCCTCTTTGATGGTACCTTTGCTCTGTTTCTGGGTCCATCATTAGTAAATACTGATTCCATGATAGGCCGAGAAGTTATGTCAGATTTTAAAATACTTCTTTTCCCCCCAAGGTGCTGGGGATAAAACCCACAGTCTTGCACATGTTAGACAAATGCTCTACTACATTTCCAGACCTAAAATACCAAATTCCTGACCTCAGCAACTTTGGTCATCATTTGTTCATTTATCCTATAATCCTAAAACAAATCTGAGTTTCTATGTGATTGAATTCGGGGAGTTGTTACTCAATTAGAAAATACCCATCTGCACCATGTAAGGTTCTTCCACTGAAATCAGCAGAATGAAACAGAGAGATCTGGGACCTAAGGACATAGGGAAGAAACACTCCAAAACTTTCACTGGAAATGGCCTTTTATCAGAATCCTGTCAGATGAAAGAGACTGGATCAGGCTGTTACTTAGAATTAAGAAAGTTGTCCTCCCTCCTTCTATGCAGCTATGGACTTGGGGCTTCTGGTGGGTGAGCCCAGTCACCACCAGAAAACCCCACAATGAAAATGGCACAGTTGGAGGGTGCTGAGGTGAGCTTAGCCTTCTTTCCTTGGGAAGGGCCAAATGCACAAGCCAGGAATCTGCTGCTAGAAAGTCCAGAGAATGGCAAGCGTCTCCCTGCCAGGGCTCTGCCCCATAAGGTGCTCTCAGCTGTGGCAAAGCCTCTACCTCCCCACCCTCTTCAATCACATCCTGGTAACCAGGGACCCGGAAGTCTTTCAGCTCAGAAGACTTCCACCTGCCCTGAGATTCACCACTTTAGCCCTTGGAATCCCTCAAAAGAACACTATACCTGTTATTGTCTGTGGACTCTTGTGCAATAGGCTCTATATACCCTGTTCATGGATTTTTTTTTTTTTGCCTCTAGTACTTTTGGGCAATATTTTTTAAACATCAGATTAGTTGTAAACTTAAAGGGAACAGATTTTTTTACATATCACTAATCTTTATTGACTAATCAAAATCTAGTGTGTCCACAAGAGGCAGAGAAAGCATTTTATACTTTAGTTTCACTCCTTTGTATTTTAATATTTTCTCACATACTCAATTTCTTTTCAAAAGTTTAGAGCTCATTCTAACAAACTCCATTCAGTCAGGCAGTGCTTTTCAGTCTTTCTGGCCTGTGAATTTAATCTGCATCCAGTAAGAACCAGAAGAACCTGAAAACTTGGGGCTCAAACTGGGCCAACACTAGGTATTAGCCATATGTGCTGTTGTTGGCCATGCTTAACCACACAGGGTTTCTTTTTGTTGCTGAAATGCTATCTGGTTTAAAGTTCACTGTTTTAAATAACTTTGAGCATGAATATTGCTTTAACCTGGCCACTGTGTATGCCTTTTCATAGTAGTTCAAAACAGAGCAAAACTCTGGGGATTACTTCAATGCAAGCAATTTATTCTTTGGGATTTTTCTTGAAGTAGAACTTTCTTGACCTTTACCCAGCAAAATATGGTCTTTCTGGATTGGGCTCCAGGGCTGCTGGGAAAAGGAAGCAAAGTACTTACCCACAGCACATTCCAGACTACACAGCAGGTGAACAGAAACAAAACAAGGGTCCTGCCTTAAAGAACCTCTAGTTTACTGTAAGAAGTGGATGGATAATTAAATGACTCATAATAATACAGTTGTGCTTAACTTATATAACAGTAAGAGAATGTGAAAAGATCTAAGGAAAAGATGTTATATTAAAGCATAAATAAATGAAAAGTTCTATAGAAGCAGACAGAGCAGGATTCATCCTGGAGGGGGGAAGAAGACTTAGTAGAGGTTGTGGAGAATGAGTAAGAGTTTACCTGGTAGAGATACAGGGAGAGAACATTCTAGGGAGTGAGAGAGGTAAAAAAGAAAGAGTGATGGAATTAAGACAGGTATGAGGATACTGAATAGTTCGGTGTTGCTACAGCAGAGTACTTCTGTGGACGGGATGGGAGCTGGAGAGGCAGGTGGGCGCCCTGGACTCCAACCCCGGGTTAGACTTGTTTCTATGCGTCACACGCCCATAGAAGGCTATGTTTTTGTCATTAGCTCAGGCAGGCACTATCCCTTGACCTTCTCTGTCTTTATGTGGACATTCTGCCCTTCTGCTAGGCCCTCTATTTCCTTCTCAGTCCTCTCATCCCCTTAGTTCTACACTGATCCAGATACTGCTTCAAGTTTTAAGACTCTGACAATTTTGGATTAGGGGGCAATAGATCTTTCTTCAGAAGGGATTTTATATTCTTCTGCACTATACCCTACAGGCAAATGCATGGACATTTTGAGTTGAGCCAGCTTTATATATGTATTCTCTCCTCAAGGGTTAGGATAATCAGTATTTTGAATTTCATGCTACTTCTTAAGTATTGTAATAACTGCTGAGTAAGCGCCAAAGCTGGTTACCGATCATCCTATTTAAGTAGAAGTCACCTAACTAGAGAAGGACAGGGCTGAACCCAAAACTCAAGTCTCCTGATTCCCAAAGCAAGGGCTCTTGGGTGAGCTCCAGCCTGGCTTTGCCTAACCAGTTACACAACAGACAGTACACAGCTGGCTCAAACCCGCAGGTATTGATGGATAGTTGCAGGTCAAGCCTCTAGCTGAACAGCATAATATTATGTCTATGATCCCTCCTGCTCGCATAAGACAAGCAGCACACACTTGATCCTTCTGTTCAGAAAAGTGACTGGGGCGCAGTGGGAGTTGGGTTGCTATTCAGCTGTTTGTGAAGACTGAGGGGTGGAGGAGCCTGGAACCTGTGCAATCTTCAAGTCTGAGCTGGAGGCAGCCTTGCGGGAGGTGGAAGTCTAGTGGCCGGCAGCCTCCTGCGGTCAGCTCAGCCTCAAGACTGGCTGGACTAACATGACTGGGTTCCCTCTTAGCAGCAAGCCTCCTCTTTGGAACTGTTCAGGCCAGGAAGGCTGTCTACCCAGAGGCTTCGGCTCTGAAGGGGCTTTCTGCTGAGACTCCGCGGTTTCGTGCTCCTGCAATTAACGGTGACACCCGCTAGCTGAGGATATGCTGGGCACGAGCCACTGCACGTCTGGGAGCTTGGGCGGTGCGAGTGCCACGGATCACCACGTGGTGACAACAACAACCCAGCCACTGCTTACCCCTCAGGGCCAGGCACTTCACATACCAAACTATCTTGGTGAAATAAACCTACTTATTGTGAATAAACCCAGAATCGCGGCAGGTACTTAGAGCATGATCTCGGCTTAGATGGAGGCACGTAGGGGTAAAGTCTCCGTAGTCTCCCAGGCACCGAGCCTTGATCAATTTAGGCTTATCAGACTGCACAAATGCATTTCGGCGTCTCTTTTGCCTCAGCCCCCGTTTCTATCTTGCTGGATAAAGGAGACAGCAGCTCAGAAGCCGGGTTTAGCGCCTCGCGTGCTTCCTGAGGTGGGAGGGGGCGGTCCTTCCGGCCCGGGGGCGGGTTCTCCTTGTGGGCGGGACTTTGCTGCGCGGGGCGGGGCCGGAGGCGACCGGAGGCCGGAAGCGCCCCGTGGGCGGAGACGACCCGGACAGCCTGACCCTTTTCCTTCTTGCTGAGGGCGGCGGCTCCGCTTGACTGCATATCTCGGTCTCCCGCCGCCGCCCTCTCCCGCCGCTGCCGCCCGGACGATGATGCCCCGCCTGCTGCTGCGCGCCTGGTCCCGGGGCCCTGCCCTTGGACTGGCAGCGTCCTGTCGGCCCCTCAGCTCCGGCTCTGGCCCCGACCAGTACCTGCAGCACAGCATCGTGCCCACCATGCACTACCAGGACAGCCTGCCCAGGTGAGCCCTGTTCCCTGCCCCGCCGCCAGCCCTGGGTCGGCCCGCACCTGACTCCACTCTGCAGGACTGATCTGAGTCCTGTAAATTCCAGAGTCTCCACTCCAGGAATTCCAACAGCCGGAGTTCTCTTCTGGAACCAACCCCCTGCTGTTGATTATTCCATCTTGAACCCTTTCTAAATTCCTTCATCAAATTCTCTGTGTAATTTATTTTCCAGCCAGGTATCCTGAACCTATCACATTTCCTCCTGAAAAATGACCCACCTGCCTAGCTCTAACACCACCCTAAGGGATCCCTCGAGGTACTTTACTGACGGACTGGATATAAGTAGCCAATTTCCTGATACATAATACAGCAGTTACCGTCCCTCGACTCCCAATACTTCATCTTGACCACGAATTACACGGAACCCTCAGTCCTACTCTTCATTGCTCCGTCCTTGTCCCCAGCTCTTAGTAACCCATGTGTCCCCATAGGCACACCCCTCATGTTCACTCTCACTCTCAGTCTACCCCTCCATGTCCACTTTAACTTCTAAGTCTAGATCCGCCTACTCCTGCCAGCCGCCAGCCCTGCGTCTGAGTTGCCTCATTATGTAGGGGAAAGGTGACTGGGACAGGCAGAGCCTGTCCTCACGTGCCAACTCCAGAATCACCAGACTTTGAGGCACAGACTTTGAGGAAAGCCCAAGGCCCCACCCAGGTTGGGAGATCAGAGGGATGCTTGGGATTTTAGAATTGGAAAGCTGGAAAGAATATTCAAGGTTCTTGAGACCAACCAACCCTATCCAGGCACACAAATCTGTAGGGATCTGGAAGGACAAACAACACCACTCATCACCTTTGAAGCAACCATTAACTCCTCATCAGTAAAGTAGGAATTGGATGAGAGATGAAATTTCTTATGTCTCTGAGATTCTGGGCTAGTAAAATATATTATCTTTGATATTCATGTTGATTTCAGAGTTGGTGGAAAGCCCTGACTTTGAAGTGTGATAGAACTGAGTTTCAGATTCTCTATCTGCAAGTCTTGGGCTGTAATTTTGGGTGCTGGGTTAACTTCCTGGAGCTGTCGTCACCTGTCATGTCAGAATCGCAAGGTACTGAGATAAGATGCCTGTGATAAATACCCTTGTAATTGTCATGCTGCCAGGGAACCTTGGACTCTTTCTACTAGGAACTTTTGCACTGTCACTTGCTTATTCTCTTCGTGTTTTTTTCCCTTCTTTGTCTCTTCAGTGAGTTCAGTAAAATATGCTTAACAGAATTGATCAGTTTAACCATTTTTAGCCATATACTTTAGCTAAAGGTAATTTTTAAGGAGTCTATGGTATGACCTTGGACTATAAAACTCTCAAGTCTGAGGAAACAGTGTGGATCAGCCTGACATCATTCACGTTAAGAAATTTGTTAAACACTTGCTGATGTGGATTGGGAGACCTATCAGTCATGGCGAGGCACTTAAAGTACAGTGGAGGAGATGGAAACAGAATTATGCAGTAACTGGGAAGCAGCATCCTATGACCTTATCATCTTAATATCACAAGGAGTCAAGTCTGAGTGTGTTGCTGGGAGTCGAATCTCAGGGTTGACTTAATTCCACCTCTACTAATTCCTCGATGCATGGCCATGAAAAGGAAAGGAAAAATAATATTTTTAAATAATAAAAAGAAAAGAAAAGATAATATTAGCTTCCTTTCCAGGTAGTGAGAATTAAAATCCTGTTAGAAAGCACTTAGTGTTGAGTCTGGCACATAGTTCTTTGTAGACATTCATGGCCTTTTAGCGTCGTAAGCAAATAACTGTTGCATGCCTGTGAAGTGTCAGAACCACTGTGACGTGAGTGTGGAGGTGCCTGGGTTAGAGGAATGAGGGAAGGACTGGGGAGTTCCTACCAAGAACGGGCGCATGAAATACATGCTGTGATCAGAAATTTTGAGGTTTGTGTTAGACACGGCCCAGAGAATCACCTTTTAGTCTTTAAGTTATTGAAATTGGCCTGGGGTGGGGGAGAAGTGCCCATTATTGGGCATCATGTTAGGTCTGTAAGTGGTCCAAAATAAATGTCATTTATTGGTGGCTTTTCTTTTAATCCCTACCGCTTTAGGTGATAACTAGTGTTCCAAACATAATGGGCTAGATAGAGGTGAAAATGGGAAGACTTTGTATGACTGGCTTTGAGAGGAAAGAGACTTGTTAAGTAGTGATGGCAGGTGTGGGTAATGAGGGAGCTGGTCCCTTCTAGAAGTTAGAGTGGCTTTCTTTAGAGATAGATCCAAAGGCAAAGTGGTATCTTCACAATATGAGCTTTAGAAAGGAGAGGAGGGAGGAGACATATTGGAGATGGTATAGAGAGTAGGTTTCTGAGAATGGAAGGGGTGTGCCAAAAGGTATAGTGGAAGGGGCTGAAGCATAGTAGTAGCTGTGTGGGACCATACTAGATGTTACGGAGTGGACAGAGGAAATAGAAGGGAACCAGGTTTATGCCTAATGAAACAGGAAACTAGCAAGGAAATGGACGACTTAGAGTGTCCTATCTGTATATACCTATATATACCTGGATGGCTATAACTTTAGTGTGAGCTGTATGTTCAGAGTTTACTATGTATTTGGTACCTTGCTGAATTCTCTATGTATATTATTTCATTTAATCCTCAGAAGCCTAATGACCTAACACTTGAGGAATAGACCCAGAAGGGTCAGAGAGATAAGTTTGCCCATGATCACTAAGTCCAAGGTTCGAGACTTGATCTGGGATTCTAAAGGCAGTGAACTTCACCTCTCCAATATACTGGACATATGAGTGACAGACATGTGCTGGGTGAGCTTGGACTTTGACAGGCACATTTCAGGTCTAAAGAGAGTGAAGCAGTTTACTCCAGAGGTGAAACAGTTTACTCCACCTCTTAGCACAAAAGTAGACTCTTGGATGCATTCGCTGTAGTACTAGAGAGCAACTGGAAAAACTGCAGTCCCAGTTTGAGTGTGAGTCTAAATCTCATTTTATTTCTTCTGTGTCAGTCGGTAATTCTTTTACTTTTAGATTTCACAGATCAGTATAATTAAGAAGAAAAACATAGGGCTGTCGAATTTTTAAAAGGAAAGACTTTCAATGACCCTCGCTAAAATAACCTGAGAATTAAGGACAGACTGTTAAATGAAGCAAATTTAGCATTGGGGTAAGCACTGTCCATAGTTTTTCACTTCACAGCGAGACAGTAACTTCATCATCATGGCTGTTTTCTGTGCAGTATCAGGTAATCAAAATCCATACCTGGATTTTGGCGTTTATATCAAGGACATTTTATATAAGGTACAAATACATGGACCTGGGAAGCTGACATCTTCATTAAGCTGTGCTTACTGTATTTTACAGAAAACAGATGATTTTTGTATCCACAGTGAAACTATGTGTATAAACTGTGATGCCTTGGGCTGGGGATTTAGTTCTGTAGTTCCAGTGTCCGCCTGGCAAGGACAAGGTCCCAAGTTTGATCCCCGGTACCACATACCACAATGCCCTTAGCGTCCACTGCTAGAGAATGAGGAGTCAGCAGGCTCCCTGTTTCCTGATTTTTAAGCACCTGGAAATACCTGATGTTTCCTAGTAGGATTCCCAGTGCTGGGTATGGCTTGGTGATCAGCTTTTCCCTTTACTGAATGTAACCCATCTATTGGAGTGGCTTTTGGATAGGTCTTTGTTTCACTCTTGTATGGTTCTTTGCAAAATGTAGAAAAAGTGCTGGGCATACTGGCACACAGTACTCCCAGGTACTGGGGAGGTTAAGGCAGGAGCATCTCAAGTTCACAGCAAGCGTGGGCAACTTAGTGAGACCCCCATCTCAAAAAAAAAAAAAAGAAAAAGAAAAA
>PVIC010003764.1:0-66869 GCA_004025085.1 Thryonomys swinderianus | reverse complement strand
CATTATTTGCTGATGATATGATACTCTATCTAGAGGATCCTAAAAACTCAACCAAAAGACTGCTAGACTTAATTACCAAATTTGGTAGTGTTGCTGGATACAGGGTCAATGCTCAAACAATCAACAGCCTTTGTCTACACAAACAACAGATTCACTGAAAGAGAAATTGGGGAGGCAATCCCTTCCACAGTAGCACCCAGAAAAATGAAATATCTAGGAATCAACCTAACAAAGGAAGTGAAAGACCTCTACTCTGAAAACTATAGGACTCTGAAAACTGAGATAGAAAAGGAAACCAGAAAGTGGAAAGACATCCCTTGTTCCTGTGTTGGGAGAACCAACATCATCAAAATGGCTATAGTCGCACAACTACTATATAGATTCAATGCAATTTCAATTGAAATTCCAATGGTATACTTCACAGAGCTAATGAAAATAATACAAAAATTCATCTGGAAACACAAAAAACCTAGAATAGCAAAAGCAATTCTAAGCAACCACGACATGGCAGGGGGTATTACAATTCCCAATTTAAAACTCTACTATAAAGCTGCTGTGGTAAAAACTGCATGGTACTGGCAAAGTAACAGACCCAAGGACCAGTGGAATAGATTAGAAGACCCAGAAACAACTCAAGATACACTAAGCCACCTTATCTTTGACAAAGGAGCCAAACATCCCCAATGGAAGAAAGTCAGCCTCTTTAACAAATGTTGCTGGAAAAACTGGGCTTCAGCCTGCCAAAAGCTAAAGCTAGACCTATCTCTTTCACCACGCACAAAACTAAACTCACAGTGGATACGAGACTTAAACATTAAAACAGAAACAATAAGCCTGCTGGAAAACAGGCTAGGTAAAACTCTTGGAGACATTGGCTTAGGCAGAGACTTTATGAATAAAACCTCTATAGCACAAGAACTAGCAGAAAGAATCAAGAAATGGGATCTCATTCTACTGAAAAGCTTTTGCACAGCAAAAGAGGTCACTGGCACTGCTATAAGACAACCAATAACATGGGAAAAAATCTTTACTAGCTGTTTATCAGACAAAGGGCTATTATCTACAATATATAAAGAACTCAAACAGATCAGCCTCCCCAAGTTTAAAGACCCAATTCAAAAATGGGCATCTGAAATGAACAGACACTTCTCAGAGGCAGAAGTCAAAGCAGCCAAGAAACATATGAATAACTGTTCAACATCTCTGGTCATTTATGAGATGCAAATGAAAACACCACTGAGATTTCATCTCACTCCACAAAGAATGGCTGCGATCACAAAATCAACCAACAATAAATGCTGGCATGGCTGTGGGGAGAAAGGAACCCTTCTCCAGTGTTGGTGGGATTGCAGACTTGTGCAACCATTGTGGAGATCCGTGTGGAGACTCTCAGAAAACTAGGACTAGGGGTCCCATTTGACCTGGCTATCTCCCTGCTAGGAATATACCCAAAAGAATTTTAAAAATCACATTGGAAAGACAGGTGTACACCCTTGTTCATAGCAGCTCAGTTCGTGATAGCTCAATCTTGGAAACAACCAAATGTCCATCAACTGGAGAGTGGATAAAGAAGATACGTTTTTTTTCATATAAAATGGAGTATTACTCTGCCATAAAGAATGACAAGATTGATCCATTTAGGTGCAAATGGAGACAACTGGAGGATTTACTAATAAGTGAAATCAATAGATCACAGAGAGACAAATTCTGGATCTTCTCTTTGGCATGAACACCTGTAGATGCAAATGAGTTCTAGAAAGTATGACAGCTTTTATAGAGTGGGAAATTTCCATAGGAAACTTGGTGTGGGAATGTGATGAGGGGAAGGAATAAATATGGTATGGAAAGAAAATAAAAGAGCATGTATAAAGGGGGTGAGGAGGTGTGGATGGGTAGGGATATGGGTAAAAATGAGAATTAACTTTTGTCATATACTGGTACAAATTCCCCAATGTTATACGTGATTTTGAGATGTATATAAATTGTACCAATAAAGAATTCAATTAAAAAGAAGAAATATTGAGGGTATTGGCATGCCTGGAAAGATGCAATAATTAAATGAGGGCTGTGTAAATTTAGTTTTAAAATCTGCCCTTTTGTCTCTATCTAAACGCTCTGTCTTAAGACCTGCACTGCTGACATTTGGAAAAATCAGGAAAGTCTCAAATGATCGATCTAACAGCAGGTTCTCTTCCTTAATCTTGCCCATGGACCAGATCCTCTACCAAACTGACCTTCTGTCAAAGAGAACACGCACAGTTCCTGCTAGACCACTGGCATTACTCACAAAAAGCAATCACATCCAGGTGCACCCCCTCTTCTTGATACTACAGAATCTGCTATATGCAGCCTCTGGTCATTCTTGCTGTTCTTAAGGGTAAATCCCATGGGGCCTGCGTAATTCACCGAGGCCTTCCACAAGATCTGCATCTGGGATTAATCACTTGTGGTGGCCTTATCTATGTCACAGACTGATGATTAAGACAGCCAGTGAGGGCTCCTGCAGTAGTAATTTTGGTGCTCCAACTAAACTGCAGTTGTCAGGAAGACACAGGGCTACAAGGAGATGACAAGATGACCAGTGCAGCCAGTGGCTTATCAACAGCACAGGATGGGCTGGCTGAGAAGGCCCTCATCACTCCACTTAATGGAAAACTATTATGTAGCAAAAGACAGAGGGATACATTTCTGATAGCTCCAAAGCTACTGTAGCCTGAGAAGAGAAACAAAATAAACAACGGCAAAGAGAACCCCCCAGTAAAACACAGTGGAACCTATGCCTCTGTGTCCAAAGCTCAGCTCCAGCTTTTATCTGTGCTCCTTTCACCCTAACCTGTCAGGTCTCAGGGGGAAAAGTTCTTGGCTGAGTCATCACCTCTTCCCAGCAGGAACTCTTCACTGTTCCACCACTCGTTCACTCTTCTCAGTTGATTCATTCACTCATTTACATGCAATCTCCCCAACAGTGGTAGGCATACCCCCCAGAAGAGTCAAAGTGCTTACCATCTAGGAGTGGTAATGATACTGCAGTAACAACAAAGAAGCACTTGGGTTTGGGTTAACAATCACAACAGAACTATGCAGTGCTAGAGAGGGTGAGGACAGGAAGAATGCCTTCCCCATGGGGTGACTGGGAACCCTACAGGGAGAAGGAGCTAAGCCAAATCTCAGATAGAAAGGGTGCTGAGAAGAATCCTCAGAAGGGAAACCAAGAGGAGATAGAATAGAGGGTAAGTCAAGAGATCTTGTCTTGTCCTAGTCTTTCTTAAGGCTGAGAGATCATAAATCTTATTTAAAATTTGTGAACTTCAGTTTGCTTACCTTTAAAACTGAGAAATATTTTTTAGGGATTGCTCATTATAAACAATAGTTAGATAAAATATGTGAAAGTATCTTAACGGATTATAAAGTGTATAGATATAAAACTGTGCATGGTGGCATATACTAGTAATCCCAGCACTCTGGAAGGCAGGGCAGGAAAATTGCAAGTTTGGAGCAGTTTGGATAACTTCAGTGACTTAGCAAGACCCTGTCTCAGACTTGAAAAAGGGGTAGGAGTGTAGATCAATGTGAAGGTTCTTTGTTCAATCCCCAGTGCCCTCCAAGCCATGTAAATATAGTTGTCCATTCTTATTATGATTGCTGTTATGTATCAAATAAGACTAAAAAGTTCAAGTATAGGGAGAGCTCAGGGTATGGCTGAACAAATTTGTTCTCAGATTTACGATCATATATGAATTATATAATCAATTGTCCTCTCTTGTCCCTTGAGACACGTAGATACATGTGCATGTCCACACAAGTATAATATATTAATGTGCTGGGATCAGACAGTATCTTCATTTATCAGTGGACATGGTAACTAGTATGTCACATCTAGACAGGCAAGTGTAATTAAATTTCTTTCATTTTTAGTATCTTTGCTACACTAAATAGGATTAAAGAAATTATAATTTCATGACACTGATTTTATAACCTGGAAGATCTAAACCTTTATTTTTTTAAGATGCTTCACATGAGGAAGAAAGCTGGCCCCAAAATATGTTGTTTCACATGCAACTATAGGCATGTTCTCTGACCAGGAGACATGAAGAACTTGGACAAAGTAAATTAGCCTCCCTGATGATTAGAAATAAAATTACGGGATCTCACAGTTGAAAAACAGCATGGCTGGGGCTTTTACTTCCTTTTTTGATGCTATTACAGTTGAATATTTACACAGCTAACTTTTAAAGAATGTGACATTAAAAGCATTTCTTTTTATCTACCCTGGGATAAGTCTAGTCAGTAAAGATGTAGTCTATTATTTTAAGTCTAGTCAATAAGGATGTAATCTATTATTCTATAAAAATTATTATTTATAAATTTAGAAAACTGCCCACAGCAAAACTGATACAAACACACACCACTCTAGGATTTCAAGAAAGTGTCCATGAATGTACTTTTGGTAGGATTTAAGAATCAATTTTCTTGTACAGGAACAGACTAGTATTTTATTAAACCAAGAACTAAATCTTTTATAAATAATATAGATTTCAGCTAGTGCTTGTATTTAACCAGTTGAATAGTAAACTCATTTTTTTCAAAAGCCTCACTATGTGAAAAACCGTGCTCACCTCTGTTCTAACTGATGAGTGACCTGAGACACAGGCTCGAAGGACCCTCCCAGGTCCCACTGTTCATGCGGGAATCATGTTGGAGCTGTAGGGAAATGCAAAGGAAATGGCATTCTTTGTGCCCACAGCATTTACGATGGGATTGTTTTGTGCTGGACTCACACCAGCCTCACTGTGGTCTTGCTTTTTGTGAAGGACTAAGAAAGTTTGAGTTACTTTAAGATCATAAAGTTTCCTGATGACAGAGCCTTGATTCTGACTTCAGGACTTTGACTAATAAATTCATGATCCTTCTATGAAACCATGCTGCTTCTCGCTAGATAAAAGCTTTTTCAGAATTTCCTAAAAATTAGTTTTGAAAATTAAAACCTACCAAATGCTCATATAACTGACAATCACATAGACTCCTGGTAAAGGCTTGTCATATTACTGAATGGTCTCTGGAGAGACCATTCTTCTGGGTCTCTATCAAGTGGCTGAAAAGAATATCTTTGTTTGACTTAATAGATTTTTTTTTTTTTTTTTGAGACAGGGTCTCACTTTGTAGTTCAGGCTGGCCCTGAGCTCACTATGTAGCCCAGGCAAGCCTGGAATTCAACAATCCTCCTGTCTCTGCCTCCCGAGTGCTGGGATTACAGGTGTGAGCCACCATTTCCAGTACTGTGGTATGTGGTACTGATTGCTGGTGGGTGTGAGTCACCACACCCAACACTGTATGTGGTTGCTGGGGATCAAACTCAGGACCTTGCACTTGTGAGGCAGGCGCCAGGACCACTGAGCTAAATCTCCAGCCAATAGATTTTTTTTTTAAACTTTAGGGCAAAGAACATATATTGAAAGACATTTTAATATTTGACTTGACAAAATTTTAACCTCTTCTTTAGCCTTACATGCTAGATATCAAATCCACACATTTTTATTTCTTTATCATACAAAAGGAAATATTACTTTGCAAAGTGAAGCTCAAACTTTTTCCAGAAACTTTTCTCCTAGTTCAGGCATGCATCATACTCTGTGTGAGACCAAGTACGCTTCAGGTATGGATTCTTGGGAAAGACTTCTCACTACTTTTTTACCTTTTTTTTTTGAGGCTACTGACTTCTTTTTCTGACAAAATACACCCACCCACACACCCCACCCCCCAAACAGAGCATAAAGTTCCTGTTCAATAATCTAGACAGTATTCTTCATGTGTACCACGTCAAGTGCCCTTAGCATGGCCCTGTTTCATCTTTTATTGCTTTTCAACAAATTCTCCCTCCTCATCAAGTTGGCACCCTTCTCTGCCTTTTCCCCAGTCACTGCTCACTTCTGCTTCACTATTAATCCCCTCAGGGAATGCCCTTTTTTCTTCCTTCTGGCCATTCCAACACAGTCTGATACTTGGTGGTTCCAGATCCATTTCAGATGCTAAAATCCATGGTGCTCAGGTCCCTTATATAAAATGGCAAAGCACTGATACAGAACTTACAACCTCCTCCTAAATGAGTCAAATCATCTCTAGCTTACTTCTAGTATTGAATATAAGGTAAGTAGTTGCTATATTGTGTTTTTTTAATTGAATTCTTTATTGGTACATTTTATATACAGCTCACAATCACACACAGCATTGGGGAATTTGTATACTGTATTTTTTAGATAAAAATGACAAGAAAAAAATGCTGTATATATTCAGCATTTCTCTGGGTATTTTCCATTCACAGTTGACTGAATTGACAGATATGGAACCAGTTGACACAGAGGGCCAATTGTATGTCCTTCAAGACTTACTTCCTCCAAAACCTATTTCAAATGTAATTCCTTCTTTGCCTAAACCCTCAACAATCACATATATATTCTTTGAAAACTTGAGAATCTCATGGGGGTTTACAGAGCATCTAGTTAACTCAGACCATGATGATGCAGGAGTTCTCTGGAGATTGCTTCAAACTGGACCAGTGGGAAAGGTTAAAAAAAAAAAAAAAGATGGGCTGGGAAAAAAATTCCTCATACTAGTAATACAGACTTAAAAGCAAATTATTATAGTGTGCATAGAGTTTTCCTTTTTAATCCTTTCTTTACCACCTAAATCAATTTTTGTGTCTTTTGGGCTAAAGCCTCTCTAATGAGAATAATGTACAAGGTAGACAACAAACGTGTACTCTGTGCCTTACCATAACGACACTGTGGAGGTAAATTTAAGGAAATATCTTAAAGTGTGAGAGTTCTGTCACAAGGGCGGTGTCACTGGGCACTGAAGGAGCAGTCTTACCTGCAGATATAAAAATGCCACCATTTCAGTGGCATTTCACCTTCCAAACAAGTTTCCTTTGTGCCAAATACATTTCAGTGTATTACTTTGTCATTTCCCCCCCTTTACTACCTCTTAAGTCATTCTTGCTTATATTCGACTCTTCCTTTTTTTTCCTATAAAATTTCTCCCTGGGCAATTCCTCCATTACCCCCACTACACTTAGGTCTCTAGCTGTGGACATCTTCCCAAGCTTCCCACTTGTTTGGTGAATCATGCCTCAGAGCAGTCCTGCTCAAACCTCATACACAATCAACATAAGGGTAGTATGCCAGCTTTAATATTTCAACCACCTGCCCAAGTTCTCTGCCATGGTAGTGGACTTTTCCCCTCATTAATCCCAGCTGAAAAACTCCTGTTCTGCATATTAACAGGTAACAGCCTTTAATGTGTCCTTTTGCTGCTGCCCTGGTCTCCTCATACCTCTTCTTGTAACAAAGTGACAACCTTCCAGAGCTTGTCAGCCCTGCCTGTAGGATGTGCCCGGATCTTAGCAAAACAGCCATGTGAAGTGGAAAGAGGAGGAAGCTGGGGCAGACAGGGATGGATGGGGCTGGCAAACTGATGGGTCACTGTGAGGTGTCACCACTCCATGAACAGATTCAAGCAGGCTGGGCACATCGGTAATAAGATTTTAAATAACAGAGCTGCAGCATGATTTCATCTATCAGTCATTCACAGCAGGATGTGAATTCAGTAGTAGGGAGTTGTAATTGTCTCCAACTGGTTTGCTGCTATTTCTTCATTTCAAAAGTCACACATGGACTCTATACTATCACACCTGACATGCTTTAGTGGGTCCCCATTGACAATGACAAGGGTATCAATCTTGACCAGCTAGAATCAGAAAGGGAAGAAAATTTTAATAGCCAGTGCAGCACTAATAAGGGAAATTTTTTCCTCCTGTACCACAAAGCTGGTAGAGTTCCAGAGTGATAACGTCAGCCTAAGTGTCAGGGTAAAGGTGACATCAAACAGAGCTGTGACCTCTCTATGTCAGCATGCAGCATGAATGAGAGAGACATTCGTATACTTGTCATCTACTGCTGCTTTGTGGTTGGCTGTTTCCCCCACATCCATCAGCCTACCAGCAGACTCAGTGACTTCTACAATCATTTTATTTCATAACAAAATAGGTGAAATTTCACTCACTAAACAGAGACATGAATAGTGGTAGCAAGAACTTTGGTGAATTCGCAATCCAGAAAATTAAAGCTCTGTAGGGGTTTGTACTTTGTTAAAGCTAAATTTCCTTCTCTCATTTGTCTCCTCTCATACCTTCTTTTAAAGAAGTATCTTGAAATGGGAGTCTTGCTTATAGAACTCCCTAACCCAATTCTCAAGTTCTGTTCAGAAAGATACTTCTCAAAAATATAGGTTGCTACTTCCTCCAATTAATTTTAAATAAAAAGTGACTTAATGTTAACTTCTTAGAATAAAAATGAACCAGAGTGGCACCTACAGGACTTACTGTTCTTTGCAAAATACTGTTTAACTGAAATGCTAGCTCCTTCTGTAGCCCTGACAGGACATAACCTATCTGTCCCTTGCAGGTGCAGAATGTGCGAACTCTCAGCTTAGGTCCTTATGAAGAAGTGGAAGTGACTGATACACTCAGCATGAGCCCACATGCTTCTTCATTCACGAGACCATGAAGAAAACCCTCAAGTAGCTAATGTGGTGCCCAGCACAGACAGTAAGACCAGCAAACATCAGGCCTCATCTGTGCCAGTCCCGCCCAGTTTCTCTACAGAAGAGGTTCTGGTCAGACCTGCTGTCTAAGGAGAGCTGGAAAGCGACTCTGCCACAGCGCTGTTGAGACAAGAAGCTTGGTGCCTATGCCCAGGCCATCAAGGACCTCTCCCTGCAAGGGTCTCTGCACACCAGTCCACAGTCTCTTAGAGACCAGGCTGCACAGAGGTGAGTGGCAGGCAAGCAGGAGCTGCTTCATCTGTCTTTACAGCTGTTCCCCATCCCCTGCATCAATACCTGAACTTTGCTTCCTGTCAGATCAGCTGCGACATTAGATTGTCATAGGGGTACAAATCTCACAGTAAACCGTACATGCTAGGGCTCTAGGCTGCACATTCCTTTGAGTCACTGCCAAACCATCTGCCTCACCCATTCCCACTAGCAGAAAAAGTGTCCCCATGAAACAGGTCCCTGGAGACAAAAGGTTGAGGTCAGCTGCCTCGCAGGACTGAGCCTCCCATCTAAGGAAGGAATGACAACAGAAGAAGGAAATCACTGACTTAGCAGGAAAGAAGACAGAGATTACGCTAGCTTCCCTGTCCACTTCTGAGGGTCTGGTAATATTCAGGAAGCTCAACAAATGAAATTTCTTAGCCTTCTACCCCTTAGGGTACATCTGGAATAAAAATAAGGTCATGTTTTTGGTAGGAAAATGGTATCTTGCATGGGCTGTCTCTTCTTGCCTTCATATAAATAAAATCAGGACTGACATATTAAAAGTCCTAAAGGCTTTCACCCTGGACATTAGCTCTTTGGCCCAGCTGCTCTAACAAAAACCTTGTTATCGGAGGTCAATCCCACATTCACAAAATTGCAATCCTTTTGACTAGAGAATAATTTCCTTTTAATGTGATATCAAGTTAAAAGTTGAGATCTCTGTTGCCATGGAGATGAGATTTCTCTGGCAGTACTAGCTTTTCCTGGCAGATGAAGTCAGTACTAAAATCAATAAGCAAGCAACACTTCATTTTCTACATCCCTCTTGGGGCACAGGGTTCCAATCAAAACTCTATAGAACACCCTTCCCCCCCACCCTTGTTTTTTTGTTTTTTAGAGACGGTCCCACTAAGTAGGTAGAGTTGGCTAGAACAATTTTTGATGAGCCCACAATGTCCATGTATAGAGATTTTCTCTGTAGAAGATACCATAGGAAATGTCATAGGAGATACCATACTCAATAAAAACACTGATCTATACCCTCATTATTTTAGCTGAAGCTACTAAATATTTAAGTAAACCAGCAAAATCACTATGTACATGTAAAACAACCCTTGTCTTGCTGATTCCAGAACAGTATTTCTCTATTTCTTTTTTGTTTTTCTGGGCAATACTAGAGATTAAACTCGGGGCCTGGTGGGAGACAAGCAGTCTACCAATCTTCTAAATGGCTTCTTAATCAAGAGCCAAGTAGAGCTGAGATTTCCTTACAAATTCCTTCCTGAACTTTGGGTTAAGGTCCAGGAGGAAAGTAAATCTCTTTAGAACACTGAGTCTCAAATTTGTATCAAGTAAACTTGTGCTGTAAGACATCTTGATAATAATTCCACTATCATTAAGGTGAAAACTCCTTGCATTTTTTTTTCTGATTACTTATTCACCTTCTGGCCATCTGAAAGCCCTAGTCTAGATTGTCATGGGAGTAAATCTCTTTCTCTTCCAATACAGAAACAGCTTGCTAGAGTTCAAATCCATCAAAGCTTTTTGCAATATGATGGATGAGTGAAAGATAACCCCTCTTGCTGCCTATGTATGAATGTAGAACAATCAACATTCTAAAGAATTCTACTTAAAGCTATGGTGACTGAAGTAGCATCTGTAATTCCATGTGCTTACTCTTGACAGTAGGAAAGTGCTCTTCTCTGTATAAATGTCATGTTCTTCCAGAAAAAAAGCAAATGAGATAAAAAGGAACACAGAATTGTTTCTAGAGCCATCAAATGAAATACCATGGTGAAATCACAGGTAATTTATCTTAGGCCTAGGACTGCATATACTGTTACTGATCACAAAAGAAAAGGGAACCAAGCTAGAGTGAATATAACAGGCTTATCAAAGTCATTTCTTCCTTCTTTAGGACAAAAAGCTAGACTACACTTCCAAAGCCTTCCTAAGATCTAGTCACTGGCCTAGAAGATTCTTGTCCTATCTCACATGGTTCTCTACAACCTTTTCCTCCTAGGTAGATACACAGGATACAGCAAAGGGACGCAGAGTTTTAGACAATACCGGATCTACCTTATACATGAAATCTGGGTTCTGAAATGACTGTGGTGCAGGACCCATCCCCAGTTTGCACCCTGCCAACATGCAGTGTGCCAGGATGTGAATCATAAATTTATTATTACATTAAACCACTAAAATTTTGTCTTTTTGGTTAAGAGAACCAGTATTACCTACCATGATTAAAATAAGAAGCTAACTATATCTTGAAATATTGCTCCTTCTGTGAGCTCAGTTCATAAAGTCATTGTCCTGAACCAATCCTGTTTCATTTTAGGAATCTGAAGCAGTTCTTAGCAGATGGAGAGTGTTTATTAATCCTTTGGGTTCAAGGACCAGAAAACAGTATTCTTAATGGTACAATGTGGATTTTGTAGGCAAAAACATAAGTAAAACTCTCTCCATTTACTTCCTCAAAGGTTTCATTCTTACTTTAAAAAGAACAAAATAAATGAAACCTGATGTACCACATCTGAAAGTTAGAATCTGCAAATATTTTTGGTAGAGGAGGAAAGACAAGGGAAGGAAAAAGGAGAGCTAAAACACCCAATCTTTTTCAAAGTATTAACTCATCATTTATATAAGATTATCCTACTACAACAACCCTTTTCATTTTGCAAGTATGTAGTATGCAGACTCGCTTGATTTGATGGGTAAGGTTTCCAAGAAAATTAGATGTCAGTGCTGCTTGGCTTATTGGTTTTGTTCTCCATAAATTCCCTTTTTAATTCAGTTTTGAATAATAACATTCCTTAGTGTCAATGTGACAAATTAGTTTCAATCTTAATGGGGTGTAAGAATTGAAAAAAGAAGGGAGGACTAACTATAGTTCTTATCCTAGCAGGGCAGAAATAGAGAATTAAGTTTAATGACACTCTGGAAAAGAAGCAGCACATGAGGTATTGAGAATATATATTGAGAATATATATATGTGTGTGTGTGTATGTATATATGTATGTATATATGCATAAACACATACACACACATATACACACACATTCTCCATCCATTCCCTAGTGTTAATTTTCACTTTTTTCCATTTCCAGCAACTGGTGCTCTGATATATGTAAGGCTGGAAGATCTCCTAAAGGTGGATGGGAGGGCTGGGGATGTAGCTCAAGTAGTACTGCACCTATCTCAGAAGCACAAAGGCCCAAGTTTGATCCCCAGTACCGAAAAAAAAACCCCAACAAAAAACAGCACACCACTAAAATAATAATAATAATAAAAAACAAGTGGTTGGGAACTGGGAAGCTAGACATGTGGTCCTGCTAGACCTTGTTCAAGAGCACTCCTTATGCCAATGAGCCAGTGACAGCCTTGGAGACTGGGGTCCATAATTTTTACTCCCTAACTTTCAACTCTGCAGGAATTTCATGTAATGCCATTTTGTTTATTACGTTCCGCCCAAGATGTCTAAATATTGGAGTTGGTAGTGCTGGGTGGGTGATTGTGAGGATTGAGTTTAAATGGATGCAATATTCAGTCAAAGATTTTCACCTTTTTACTCTTCCCTCATCTATATTAAAATATAACAAAAAGTTGAAAAGATAGTCCTTATGCATATGTGAATCATTATTCTAGGCTCTTAGAGATAAAACTGTAGTCTGTGCTATCTGCATATCCAGGGCACAAACATGCATATGGACTCAAAATTCTTTCCCAGTGGAATGAAAGTCTGTTGTAACTGTGAAGGGCTTAAAATAAAATATAGTGCAAGTTCTTCACATTAAATTTTGAGAAAAGAGGCCCAGAAAGGATAAGTGACTTGCCCAAGGTCTGGCACTCTGATATGACTGACAAGTTTGATATGACAGAATGTACACATTCACATACATATTCACACATATACAGGGAGGGAGAGAAGAAATATAGTAATTTGCATGCTAAACCTCAGATGCTTGGGGGTAGTATGATGATATTTAAAATACATCCTTAAACCATGCATCATGCAGTGAAATTATTCTTAAAGATGTGAAATTTAGGATTAGGAAGGCTTTTGCCAAGCTTTTATCAAAAGGAAGTTTGGATTGAGAAGACTTATTTCCTCATATGCTCTTTCCAGGGATAACTGCACAAATCAAAGGAGAACAATTTCTCAGAGATTTGTCAAAATATACTTTCAACTGACATTTCTATCTCTACAGAATGGGCGACATTTTAAATTGGGTTTTGAGATGTAAGGCTTTTCAGGATATTAAAAATAGACCCCAACACAGTAGCTGATGCTATGCTTTTTATAATCATTTTGCCTTACATAGCTTTATAGGCAAAGTTCAGAGATATTAGGACGGTAAGGAGTAAATCTGAGTAAAACTGTGTTTATAATTGGAAGTGAAGCACTAACATTCGTTCAAATAGTTTAAAGAAAGTTCACTAACCTCTGTTCTCCAATACCAATGTGCCACAGATGGCATTGATACTGTGAAACTACTCTTAATAACTCATCATGAAGTGAACCATGTTGGTTTTACAGACAACATCAAAATGAAGAAAATAAACAAATGAAAAGTGGTTATCCCCCTTGGCCACCCATCCTGGAAAGGACGTCAACTCTGCATCCTCTGATTGATTAGAAATGTAGGAGTCTCAATTCTTTAGCCAAAGGCAAGGGAGGCAGTTGCTCACTACTGGGCATTTTCCTATAGCTAGGTAATTCAAACAGTACCAACAAGGAGCTACCCTCTCTGTACTCCCTGCTCCATGGTCAGGAGTTCTCTGTCTGCAGGGTTTAGCTCAGTGAACCAGCAGGTAGACATATAAAAACAGAATGCCAAGGGATAGCTTACCAGCTCTCCCTTCAGCATGCTTTACTGCAGCCTCAGGTGGCCACAGAGGGGAGGTCAGTCTCTCCATAGGTGACCAGTGCTCCCCCTTGGAGCAAGAGAAGCTTCATGGCATTGGATATGCAATGCTTAAACAGGAACATATTCAGAGACAGGCTTTTGTGCAGGAAGAGAAGTGGTAGAGAGAAATGTAATAAACTGAAAACACCCATAGGTCCATCCACACTTTCTAGCTTGGACTCCAGTTAGGAAGGTAGTTTTCTCATCCCAAGTAGCTTGAACCTTTCCTTGTTAGTGTACAGTTAGCACACAGAAGGAATAAGACAGGACCCAGATTAGAGAAACATACCCTGAGCCAGAGCAACATAGCCAAGTGAAACATGGGCTAAGTGACAGAGAACATTGCTGTGATTCCGGAGAATTTGTGGCAGGAAACACAATTCCCTACAAATATAGCAATGAAGATCCTATTTGATTTTTTTTTTTTAACTGAGACAGGGTTTCACTTTGTAGTTCAGGCTGGCCCTGAGCTCACTATGGTGCCCAGGCAAACCGCCGCGAACTCAGCAATCCTCCTGTCTCTGCCTCCCGAGTGCTGGGATTACAGGCGTGAGCCACCACGCCTGGCAGTGTGGTATGTGGTATTGATTGTTGGTTGGTGTGAGTCTCCACGCCCAGCATTATATGTGGTTACCGGAGATCCAACTCAGGACCTTGCTCTTGCGAGGCAGGCGCCAGAACCACTGAGCCAACCCTCCAGCCCATGAAGATCTTATTTTAATGACCCTTGAGGGGGCACAAAAGTAGAAACGAGGATAAGCATCGTATGGCTAATTCATAATTAGCCTATAGACCCAACTACAGAATAAATGTAAAGTTTGCAAAGTTAACCAATGAAAAGCAATTTTTAAAATGTTATTTATAACTTGCTATTTCCTTGAATCCCTCATTTGCTGATAGAAAATGTTGTGCTAATTACTCACACACCTGACCAACCTGTATTTAATCAACTTACTGAACAAACCAATACCTCCCATTCCTTCATTACATCATTCTGATTGCCCTTGTACAGTGAAGAAGTTTCTACTTGGGAAGTCTCCACATTGTCTGCTTTTCAGGAGTCAGTTTTATCTCTATGTTTAAGTTCATTTTCTATCCATATATTTATATCATTTTAATTATATAATTAAGTACATATACTCCAAAATGAGGAAAAAAGATTGACAGGAAAGAATTATCTGTATAAACTTAATTAAGCTAAGTTTCTTTTAACAACACTTCAATTAGATGTGGCAACTATACAACTTTTTAAATGCAGGGATGTAAGATTCTACATGCAAATTTCTTTGGAAACATCTCAAAGAGTTCTTGACCCAGTAAAGAAAATAGAATTAGGAATTGTAGCTAATGTATTGGAAAGGTAATTTATGCAAGAAATAAGAAGCAGAACTCCAATTAGAAGACCAATACACAAAGAAAAGTTCTTGGCCCTGAACTAAAGGATTGCTAATGTACGTTTAGATTAAATTGAAATAAAATGTTTAAGACATATTTGTGCATAGTAATATTTACGATTCTGTTTTTAACTGCTTTTTAAAATGGGTTCTGATCACATCTGATGTAACAGCTTTTACTGTAACTGTCTAACCTACCTTAAAATTTAACCCAATGCAGTAATTTGAAAGGTCAATTTAGAAAATACTCAGACTCCTTCATAGCTCTCCCCACCTATAATGGTGTCCAGTGGAGCCTGGAGGAACCATGTGCTGTGTCCGCTTCTCGTATGTGTGGCCTGGGGCCCACTGGTCTGCAGCAATATCCCTTGTTTTCTTGTGCCTTTCTGATCACTGATGGCTGCCCCCTTCTTCCCCTGCAATAGTGTTCCCAAGGACACCAGCCATTTTCTTCTTGTTTCTTGTTTTACTTCAGCTCTGGCTGGTTGCAGATCCAGACGTTTGTGACACATGTCAGACAACCTGTGACCAATGGTGTGTCCCACATCTGTGTCACTGCTGTAGCTTGCTGGGCATCCCAGCTACGCAAGCTGCCTCACACTGGCCTGGGGGTCTATTTCCAGACCCAGCAGGAGTGCAAGGAGGAATCCTTCACCTGCAGGGTTTCCTTAGAGTTCTCAGTCTCAAGCACCAAAACTCACAGAAAACTGTGGCGATACCTCTTGTGTTCACTTTTGTTTCTCACACTGGTTTAATTTTCTTTTTTGCTACTTTTTCCTTGGCCATGACATAGGCAGACCTTTCTTTTATTTCTCTTAGAGCATATTGTCCTTTTTTCCACACATGAATCTCTTCTGAACTATAGGAGAAGCCTTCTGGCTGTGCTCTCCAGACTGTGTTCTCTACCCCTAAAGAGCCAACAAAGGAATCTAAGGGCAAGACATTCACTACACCTTAAGAATTATGTGCCTTAGGAATAACAAGACTTTAAGGGAGGTAGAGAGGTGTGCAGTATTTAATATCCTTACTTCCATTAACATATCTTCTTAGTTACCATTCCAGAATGAGGATTCAAACATTGAATGGATACTTTTGTCGTTATTATAAAGTCTTCTCTGCCTCTAGGTCAAGATTAATATTTGCTACTATTGTACAGCACATCAGTGCCTGGGATGGATGGCACAAGGGTGCTAGTGCCAGAGAGGACAAGGCCAAATCATGTACATCTCTGCCAGAAGTGCTTTTTTCTCAAGACACATTTTGATCTTGGTGTTATTATGCAAGAGGTATCTTCCTTACTTCTAGAAGGTTCACTGACAAGACAGGTGATTCCACCACACCTCTCTACCTTGGCCCTGTGTTCCTGGGTGGAAAGGAAGAGTAAGGTTTGCTGGCTGTAGCCGTTTCTCCACACATGATAGGCAAATAAGCATTATGAAAATGTGTTTAAGACTGTAAGACCACTAAGACACAGAAGGAAAATGTCTATCAAAATGAACTATCAAGTGAGTGGGCATAAAAGCCTCATCACAACACTGTACTACCACATAATGGCCCTGGAATGCCCAAGATTCTCTTCTCATTTTTGTCAATGTGTAGCCTTCCCAGTGATAAATCCATAGTGAAATCTCTGGCTCTTCTCTCCTAAGGTTGATGATCCCCAGTAAGTTTTTAAAAAAGCCTCCTCACATTTACACTCAAATAGACTCTTTTAGGAGAAATCAAACTTATGTATTTTCATAGATAAAGGCAAAATTTCATTATTTCTATTCTGTTTGGGACTATGAGTCCTGGAGGGAAAAGTTAACCTTCCTTGCCCTCAGTGCAGTGCAGCTAATGGACCTACCACTGGGAAGAAAGGACTCTCCTTCCATTGACGGAAAAGAAAAGCCAGCATGCAGAAATGAGTAGACCTTGACATATGCGACACATAAATGGCAACTTGGTGACAGATCAACGCAAGTGGAATGGCCCAGACAGAATAAAATCTGTAAGATATGCATCAGATTGGGGGTATTTGGAATTTAATGGCAAAGTCTGTTGTTAAAGGTCCACTGTGACTTAAAATATCTGTGATTCAATCCTCTGGACAAATAACCATCTTTGAACACAGTGTTACCTCTACTTTATTTTATGATTTTAAGGAAGATAGCTGTGTTTGTGTTTGTGTGGGGAAGATGCTCATAGTTGTGTTTGTTATCTAATGTGGAGTTTTTGCAGAGAAGCAAAATTTTATCAAATGCTAACTGAATCGTTTGCAAACAGAAGTGTTCAGGAACTGAGGTATTACTGCACTTAGATTCTGTTTAAATTTCAACCATCTTCTACTTTTCACAGCCTGACACATAAAAGCTGAAGTTTAATTCTGAACATTGTCAAGCTGCTTAGTAATCATGTTCAGATTAGACTTAGTGTTAAGTTGACTAACTGGTTAATCTCTTTTCTAATTACCAAGTCCATGCTTAATAGAGTGATAATTAATAGCCTCCTTTCCTCTGTATAACCCAGATTTATCCTTCTGGATTCAGTTGGTTGAACTTAATATTCTTGGATTATAATCATTTTTCTACTTTTAAATAGCTCCTTTATGTTCTATTTAAATGTGCCTGAAATGTTTCTTTGAAATGGTGTCTCTTCATAAGAGGGCAACTGATATGTGGCCCCAGGCTGAAGGGGACTTCAGAGGTGAAGAAGTGACCCTAAACATTTTGTAAGATTTTAGAATCCATGTGGACTTTGTCTTCATAAGCCACAGAACTGAAGAAGACACTATCAACCAAAGGGAAATGATACACAATTTAATATAAAAAGCAAAATTCAAAGCAGCCACAAGAAGTGTGAAGCCCCTGAATGATGGCTGGAAGGGTTCTCTCCTTTCTTAGGATGAAGAAAAGTAAATCTGGAACAATGGGCACAGGTAAGCATTCTTGTCCTAGGCAGACTCTGTGAAACCCTTTTTGACACCTGGCACTGTCAACTTTGTCTGGTTGCCAGCATCCTGTACCAATAACTAGGCTGATGACAGCTTTCCAGCACACAAGTTATCTATTTTGTCTTTATCTGAAGACAATTGGAAAAAAGCTCATTAATTCTCAAAGAAAAAAAGAATAATAAATCAAATGGTTGAGTACAGCTTTTTTGATAAAGCTGCTACACAATACCCATTATTCCACATAAGATGCTTATAGTGTACTCATAATAACATCATTTTTTAAAATATACCTTAGGGTTTGTATGAATCAAGCTATTTTCTTAACATCCCTTCCACTGATTTCATGAATGCTGACCTTGGAAACAGTAAATGTTTCACAATTTCTATGAAGACCTATAGGAAAGTTATTGGATGACAGGAGGACTCTGGACCAAGCTTTCCAGGTTGTCTTAGTTCTGTGGCAAACATGACACTAAAGGAGGTAAATGGGGAAGCTTATGGCTCTCTCTCAGGAAATCAAGGCAATCTAGTTGTTTTATTTGGTTAAACTCTTCGCTATAAGTTTAATCTTCATAGATAGGATAACTAATGATTTATGCTGGGCACAATTAAATTTTTTGAAGGCTACAGAATCCCTTCGTAATTGTAACTAGATGGACACCTGTTTAAATGATTTTATGTTATTTTTATGGAAGCCCCTATGCAGTGACTCACAAAACTACAGCACTTTGAAAAGGAGAAAATGAAAAGACATCCTTTGTTCCTGGATAGGAAGAACTGATACTGTTCAAATGGCCGTACTCCCAAAACTACTATATAGATTTGATGCAATCCTGACTGAAATTCCAACATTATATTTCACAGAAGTAGAGAAAATAGTCCAAAAATTTATCTGGAATCAGAACAGACTTAGAAGAGCAAAAGCAACTCTAGACAACCAGGACATGGCAGGGGATATCACAATCCCCAACTTGAATCTATACTACAAAGCCACTATGATAAAAGAAGCATGGAAAAGAAACAAACCAGAGGATCAGTGGAACAGACTAGAAGATCTACAAACAACTTCAGACATACTAAGCTACCTCATCTTTGGCAAAGAAGTCAAACATCTTCAATACAGTAAAGGTGGACTCCTTAACAAATGGTGCTGGAAAAACTGGTGTCAACCTGCCAAAGATTAAAACTAGACCTACATCTTTCACCATACACTAAACTAAAATTGAATCAGAACCTGTAGATGTAAGAGTTCTAGAACGTATGATAGATTTTGTAAAATAGGAAATATTCAAAGGGAATGTGGTGGGGGAACGAAATGAGGGGAAAGAATAAATATGATTTGGAAAGAAAAATAGCATGTATATAAGTGGTGGGGGGTTGTGAGTGGGGAGGGATATGGGTAAAAATGAGAATTAACTTGTGTTATATACTGGTACAAATTCCCCTATGTTGAGTATGATTGTGAGCTGTATTTAAAATGTACTAATAGAGAATTCAATTACAAAAAAAAATCTAAATGTGAGAAAAGAAACACTAAACTTGCTGGAAAACAGGATAGGTAAAATTCCTGAAGACACTGGGATAGGTAAAGACTTTATGAACAAAACCTCAGGAGTCCTGGAACTAACAGAAAGAATTAACAACTGGGATCTTATATTATTAAAAAGATCTACACAGCAAGATAAATCACCAACAGAGCAAAATGACAACCTACAAAGTAGAAAAACAAATTTATCAGCTGTTCCTCAGACAAAGATCTGCTATCTAGGGTACATAAGGAATTTTAAAAAATCAGACCTCCTGAATTTAAAGACCCAATTCAAAGGTAGGCATCTGATATGAATAGACATTTTTCAGATGAGAAAAAAAGGAGCAAATAAACATAAGAAAAATTGTTTCATATCACTGGTCATTTGAGACATGCAGATGAAAAGAACACTGAGATTCCATCCAACTCTAGAAAGCATGGCTGCTATCATGAAATCAACCAACAACAAATGCTAGCAAGGCTGTGGAAAGAAAGGAACACTTTTCCACTGTTAGTGGGAAGGTAGACTGGTCCAACCACTGTGGAAATCAGTGTGGAGATTCCTCAAAAAATGAGGACTAGAAGTCTTATTTGACCCTGCTATTTTCCTGCTGGGTATACTCACAAAGGAATGAAAAGCATTATGTCACAGTGACATAAATGCACCTATGTTTATAGCAGCTCAGTTTGTGATAGCTAAATCTTGGAAACAACCCAAATGTCCATTAACCAGAGATTGGACAAAGTAAATGTGGGCTTTAAAAAATAAAATAGAGTATTACTTAGACACAAAAATGATAAATTAGAGAAATTTATGGCTAAGTGGATACACCTTGAGGCCATACTTATAAGTGAAATAAACCGGACACAGGCATAAATACTGTTTTCTTTAGTGTGAGAAACTAAAGGTGTTAATGAGCTCCAGAATGTATGATAGGAATTGTGAAATAGGAAGAAAAAAGAAAAAGGGGAACTGGGTGGTGGCAGGGAAAAACAAAGAAGGCAAGGAAAAAATATGATGGGAAAAAGGAAAAAATGGAAACAAAGTTTAAGTATGTAGGGGTTGGGGTTGTAGGAAGGACAGAGGAATAGGAAAAAAATAAGAATTGAGATACATCATATACAGGTAAAATTCTCAATAATGAACATGATCACAATGTATTTCTAAAATGTACCAATAAACTTAATTTTTTAAAAAAGAATACTTATTAGATAAGATGTACTTTAGCTGTGCTAAACAAAACAGTTTTTGTATTACTTTCAATGCATAATTTCAGTGATGCAAGAGTCTACTGTATCAGCTAAACCTGTATTTTTTCTTTTCCATCCTTTTTACTGCTATTTCATGATTAATAAGCCTATATCATATTGAAAAGAAGAAAAGAAAAACCTCTCATAGAAGATGTTAGAGAACTAAGGAACATCAATCACCCCATCTTCACCCCAGACCTGCATTTCAGAGTCTTGAAGGCAAAGTGATCTCTTTCAGCAGGAATTTCCTTAAAGTCTCTGGTTTCACCTTTAAAAACCATGCAAATGGGCTGGGGATTTAGCTCAGTGATGCCATACCTGTCTCATAAGCAGAAGATCCTGAGTTTGATCCCTGGTACCAAAGAAAACAAAACAAAACAAAATATTCCCCACACATTCTGCTTTAGAGTTTATGATATATAGTATCACTCCAATATAAAAATAACTGAACAATTTTTATCATCAATAAAACTTGTTTATCTCCAACATCTTAAGTAAAATTGACACAGTACTTCTGAAAGCACATAGCCTTCATCCATCTAGCCAACAACTTTGTGAACTTCTTTCCTATATCTGGAACATGTGGCACTGTGGTATGGAGATGCAAATCCATGGAATGTCAGCTACGACCATCACCGCCTGTTAAAGTATATATTTGATGCCCTCCCAAGGCTTTCTGTGCTCTGGAAGGCAACTGAATTAAGGAGCATTATGGCTGACTTGCTACTGGGAGGCAAGCCCTGGCTGGAAGGGGCAGGTCCCTGTGGGTGTGATGGTAAGTCTGTCACTCACTTCTGGGTCCTCCCATGATTTCCTCTGCTGTGTCACTATGCTGTGAAGACCTCTTCTCTGCCATGCCCCTCAGCCATGCCCTCTTGCCTTGGAGCCAGCAGATTGTGGACTGAAATGTGAGCTCAAACAAACCTCTCCTCCCTCAACTTGTGGATGTCAGGTAATTTGTCCTGGCAATTTGAGAAGTAACTAAGATGCCAACTCTCTCAAAGAGAAGAGTTAGGTAGAACCAAAAATGAATAGATGAAGTAATAATATGAAAAATCAACTCATAAACAAGCTGCCTGACAGAGTCAGACTGTGCTAATCACATCACACTTTCTGATTTTAGTCACCCAATCCTCATCACTTATCTCAATGTCAGGAATATGGGCATGGCAATATGAGGTTTAATTGTTGATTACCTGGGGGGTCAAATCTGAATAATTATGTCTAAAAGGTATGATGCATAGATAATGCACTTATCAAAAAAGTTGCAGAAGTCAGCAATAATATCTATATCTTTGAAGATGTTCATTATTAAGAATACACATAAACCAATATGATCATATGAGCAAAACTGCTCGCTCAAATCATTTGGGTAGCCTAGACGTATCTTTCCTTTATTTTTTAGATACAAAACAGTTGTATGTATGGATACATGGGTAGAATGAATATGTTTTCTCACAGTAGTCATAAACTGAGCTTTAAAATGCTTAGTTTGGAATTCTTTACAACTGAAAGGAAAATAACATTAAGTCATCTCTTCCTGTAAAATTTTTAAGGAGGATGCTATTTTAAAAGAATGAGAATACTGTGGTACAGAAGTTGGTCCTCTTATCTTTCTACTGTTAACATCAGGGAAGTATTGAAATAATGAATGCATTGTTAATGAACCCAAAAAAATAAAACTGTTAGTATCTGATCCCACCCTTGTTTCTAGTACATCTGCACTGAGAGGGCCTGTTGTTATTCAACTGGCTAATCACCATCTTTTGTTGAAATCACTGTGTTTTTACTCATGGGTGGGGCTAATTTCCACAGCCATCTGGTATTTGATAGATAACTGTCTTTTCTACTCCCAGGAGCCTGAAAGACATTTCAGGAGAGAGTGAACTAGACATTCTTACCAGGTAGACCAACAACCAGAACTAACAGGAAAGAGTTAAAGGGACAGTTTTCAACCTGAGCATTGGTTTTGTTTCCCATTCCACGAAGTTGAAATTTACCTACAGTAGTCTGATGACGCCCTTCAGGAATTTGCCTCCACTCATCTGAGCAGAGCATCTCCAAGGAAAACTAAAGATCTCTGAAATGATCATGGACCACAGTCCAGGAACTGGGAACAGAATAAGGAGCACACAGTCTCTTTCCTGCTGAAATATTTTATGATTTTGTTTATAATACTTGAGTATCAAAAAATCTACAGAAAGCTTAGAAAGTACAAGAGTCCAATGGTGAGTGCAGAGGCACATCTCTGATGATAACCACAGTCAGTATTATTTATAAATACCCAAATATTTCCTTTTTCAAAGAGTGAGGTCTGTGTAGCACAGTCCAGAGCCCCCATCCATTCCCCTCTCCCTTGTCGTGAGGAGGTTTTGCTGGGATGCTGCCTTTTTGTTGATCTTTAAACTACCTTGTAGTAAATTATTTTAAAGGGCTCCTCTCAGTCACTTTGGATCCTCTAACATTTAATGTACCTAGTCTCTGCCCTTCTCTCTCTTTGGTATTAGTCCCTAAGGATATGACCTAAGGACTGCCTTTTGGCTTTGAAGGAACAGGTAAGAGCAATCCTCCATAATCCCCTTCTTTTTTTTGTAAAAGGAGGATCATAAAACTGTTCTCAGTCCATCCTAAAAGCCATTCTGCTATCTTGCTCTTTTGATCCTTCTTGGAGAGATATGGAAATATGTTGTGTATACAGAAATATTTCTTTAAAAGTTTGCTATCTTCAATGAGAACAAAAAATGGCTTCTAAGTGATCAAATAGTATCATATAGTTTAGTTTTGATAAAAATAACACTTATATAAACCATAGTTGTAAGAGACAAGATAATGAGGATTGAGGCCTAAGTGAAACTCTTTGCAAGCACAAAGGAGAAAAACAAGCTTTTCTGGGCTGGAGGGTTAGCTCAGTGGTTCCAGCGCCTGCCTCGCAAGCGCAAGGTCCTGAGTTCGATCCCCGGTAACCACATACAATGTTGGGTGTGGTGACTCACGCCCACTAGCAATCAATACCTCATACCACAGTGCTGGGCGTGGTGGCTCACACCTGTAATCCCAGCATTTGGGAGGCAGAGACAGGAGGATTGCTGAGTTGGAGGCTTGCCTGGGCTACATAGTGAACTCAGAGCCAGCCTGAACTACAAAATGAGACTCTGTCTCAAAAAAAAAAGCTTTTCCTCCCCTGGCAATGAGCAGGTATGCTGGTTGGCAAGTTGTAAGTTCCAGAGATGAATCAGTACACTTAAGATTTGGATGTCTATCTGGGTATGTACTACAGGTAACAAGAGGTAGATGAATCTTCCATTAACCTTGTCTAAGTGAGTAAAAGTGAGGTGAGCCAAATGCTCAGGGCTCATTGTCCACTAGAGGCAAGAGATCCCTGGTCTCCTCATTCTAAACTATCTCTGTCTTTAATCTCTGTTCATCCCCTCTGGTTAACCATTCTTAGCAGGCTGGTTTCCTGCAAGTGGTGCCCAAACAGGGACCTGACCGGGGAAGATCTGCCTGAGCAAGAGTAGTAATAAATAAACTACAGGGAGTTTCACAGCAGAAATGAGTCAAATTGGCTGACAAGAAAACCAAAAGTGCATGTAGGAAAATTGTCTCAACCAGGGGTATGGAGCAGAATTCGTCAGATTTCTATGTCTGTGTCTTTAAACTTCATTTGTTCCCTCTGGTTAGTCATTCCTAGCAGACTGTTCTCCTGCACACAGTGATGTTTTTAAACTTTGCTACTATGTGTATAAATGTGCACATGTTTTTCTACCTCATGATATGCATTTATCAGCACAGCTATGCAGTTTTTCAAGACAATACCCTAGAGGGATAAGTTAATGCTCTCCCATGCAGAGTTTATGTATGGTACTAATATTATTTTCAGTAAAAAAGATACCAATATTGTAAACATTTAAAGTTCACGAACATGCAACTTTCTTATCTCTTTCAAGATTTCCAAACACCCCCTAATACAGAGAAGTCATCACTCTTAACTTGTAAGGCTTTGCCACATTGATAATCGTGTTAGCAGTACCAAGAACACTGCTTGGTACACAGGAGTCAATAACAGTTGAACAGTACCAAGCTAAGTGTCTTGAGTACATCCTGGGACCAGTGTTTGGTAAAGATGCTCCCAAACCAAGAACCCTCACGAGTTTAGTGTCCCTTCTACTGTACCACATTGCCTCCTACTGGTCCCTTAGGTGCCAATAACAGAGCATTGTATTTTTTCCCCACCCATAGAGTACAAAGTGCTCCACGTCCAACTCAAAGACCTTCTTTGTGTCTAAGGTGTCTGGCTTCCATTCATAGCTTGAGAAATGCAGCAAGAGTTGCTTTGAAATTAGCACATGTTTTATTGCCTCATGAATAGGGCTTTGCTGAAGATGCTTGGTCAAGTCAGGAAGAAATCCTGGTCTCTGTCATCCTTGCTGTGATCTGACACTTTGTCTCAATGCTAAGATGAGTAAAATAATTTTTTGCTATTTAGAAAAGGACACTAAGCAAAGTCCCTGCAAAAGCAGACACATAAGGAAGTCTGCAGTGCCTACTCTGTAAATTAGTCTGATTTAAAAGCCAACTCTATTTCTAAGAGTTAAAAAGATGGATGAGATGAAGTAATTAAACACTTGCCTCTGATGGGAAGTTACAGAATAAAATCTAAGTAAAGGGAGCGAGACTGTTTCTAAGATTCTAGCTTGGAGTAGTGAAATTTTAAAAATTAAGAACTTTATACGGACACAATAACTGTCAGAGAGCAAATTCATATTGTGGGATCAAGTCAGGTCATTGTCAGTAGTCTCAGCTGTAGGAAAACCTGTGGCTCACTTCAGTGCCAAGGGAAGAGAAATACTAGAGTGCAGAGGATGCTCCACAGTGACAAAACTTTCTGAAGGCTCACAGATCCAGAGCACTGACCATATCCACCCTCTCATTCTGCCACGAAATAATGGTTTAAATATTCTCTCTTGATACTGCCTTCAAGGCTGCAGCTATAGTTCATTTAAGCCTGATTTCTGCTACAAAAAGTCTCAGAGAATGGAATCAGCATGTGGGCCCCTGAATGACTCCACATCAGAGTCCCAGTGGCTGGGCCAGAGAAGGTAGAAACATCTCTCTCCTACCTATCCATCATCAATGACAGCCATTACCATTTATAGTTCTCCACTCTCTTTGACCCACCTTCCCTTGCATCTGGGGCTGAGAAATATTTGGGTAGCAAACCCATTATAATATACGTAGAGCTGGGAAACACTGTTCAGTTTCTTCCCACTAGAGGGAGAAGATAATGGCTGCTTTATCTGTTAATTTCCTCTAAGGGAAAAGGATATACGAAGAGGAATGCCAGGCAAGAAACCAAGAGCCCAGCTTAAAAAAGGGTTCCTCAACCTTGCCCTTCTGAATCTCTTTGTCTCTTACACATATTTATGTTGAGCCCTTTCCCTTGCCATGATCTGAAGGCTCAGGACTGTGGCATATGAAAACAGAGAAAGCTGACAGGTACATACATAACTGAAAAGCTGGCAACACATAGTAAACAGACTCCTTGGATGGAGAATCCTACCAAAATCTCCATGGGATAGGAGAAAAACCCAGCCTCAAGTGTTACTCTGTTGTACACCTTGCCTTTAAGAAACACTTTCCTAGTGAACTGCTTTATATGCTGCCAGAAATAGACAGAATGCAGCTGGGAGCTCTGAGCTGTCCTACTCGGCAACTCATTTAACTGCATACAAATGATAGCTATTATACAGCCGGGATTCCCTAGGGAAATAATTTCTATTCTCAACTCCTCTCACAATGTGATGAGTCAGTTGAGGTCAGCTTGGAGCAGTGTGCTGATAAAGCCAAGTGCTCAGGAAGACCCTCTGATAGACCTGGAGGTGTTGTGGAGTAAAGCCCTGCTTCCTTGAACCACATCCTGTAATATTAAACATGTGCCTTGCAATTGTGTATTCAACATAGGGGAGCTGCACGGATGGCTCTGGAAGACAGAACCCAATTCTGGGGAAACAATTCAGGGACATGATATGACCACCCCTCACTTTAGGAAGCAAGGTCCTGTTTTGATAACAATGAGATTATACTTCACCTTAGTCTGTTTGTATCATATCAAATGTATCACATTCTTTTCTCAATCTCTAACAGAATATCTCTGCTTTCTAATCATCAATAGTTAAAAACACTAAATAATAAAGCAAGTTACTAACTATATCTCATTATAGTGAGTAAGGTTCTAAGTAAAGAGTTATAGCCATAAGGCACTGTCTTCATGACTACAGAAATCTCCTTCTACCTTGGGTTCACAGCTTTGTGGCACTATACCAGGAATTAGATCTACCTTCCCTAAATATCAAGAACAAAATCACCTTGGATTCACTGCTCCTCAAGTAAGCTATTTACTACAGTTTGATATAGACTTACTTAAATTTAGTTTAGAATTCACTAAAATCTTCAATTTTCTTTTTTTCTTTTTGGTTGCATGTGGAGCACTTATGAAAACAGCATTCCTGTCGGGTGTGGTGGCTCATGCCTGTAATCCCAGCACTCGGGAGGCAGAGACAGGAGGATTCCTGAGTTCAAGGTTTGCCTGGGCTACACAGTGAGCTCAGGCCAGCCTGAACTACAAAGTGAGACCCTGTCTCAAAAAAAAAAACAAAAAACAAAACAAAACAAAACAACAACAACAACAAAACAGCATTCCTAGCTTTATGTCCACCACCTGCAACCTTACTGCAGGTTTCAAGTGTTCCCTCTGGACCCCTGATCTTCTGTTACATTGATGTAGAGATCAGGTCCAACACACGTATGTGCGTGCGTGTGTGCACGTGCGTGCGCATGCACACACGCGCACATGAGCACACACACACACACACACACACACACACACACACATCAACAGTCACAGACTGAGCCAGACTACAAATTCTTGAGAAGTGCTCTTTCAATGAAATTTGGCAGGGAGACAGCAAAACACAATTGGTGGAATTGTTGGTACTTTGGGCATTTTCTGGAGGGATAAAGATTTTCACTTTTAGTCATTTTTTAGCTGCACAGCTACTTCTTTCAACATATCATTGCAGAGAATAAAGATGAAATAGAACCTTAATTACATTAAGCATTCATCTTTTATTAACCTAATACAATTAATACTAGCTAACATTTATTGAGCATTTACCATGTGTTATTCATTCAGTAAGTATCAACAGAACACTTACAACATTTCAGACTCTACTGGAAACACAACAGACAACAGGAGATAAAAAGCCCCTGCTTCATGAAGCTGATGTTCTACTGGAAGCAGAGTAGTAACAAGTAAGAGGTCTGGGTGACTGGAGAATGGGTCTGGAATATATTAGCTTAGACAAGACAATGAGGGAGACAGACATGTGAAGATCAATAGAAAAGCCTTCAAGGAAACAAACCCTACACAAATGCTGACTCAGTACTTGGAATTTAAAGCACGGAGGTCAGTGTGGTTGAATCAAAAGCCTGGTGTACAATGATACCAAAGCAAAGGCAGGGACCTGGTCAAGCAGCGGTGGGTGGCTTAGAGAAGCTTGTTTTTAACCAATATTCTGAAAATTGAAAAGTCATTGCAGAATTTTAAGCAAAGAAGTGAAATGATAGAACTTTCATTTTGAAATGATCATAGAAACTTAAGAGGCATGAATGGGGAGGATCAAAGCAGGAGAACCATTTAGGAAACCACTACAGGGTGACATAGTAACACGAATGTCAAATACCATGCTCAGCATCACATCCTCAGATGGTACTCTGAGGAGGTGTATGAAATTGCAAATGGAGGGGCTGGGGATGAAGCTCAGTGGTGCCACCTGGAAAGTTCAAGGTCCTGAGTTCAATTCCTGATTCCACAAAAAAAAAAAAAAAAGAGGAAAAAGAAATTGCACAAGAACAAGGGCTTGAAATAGGTTCTAACAGCAGCTAAGGTTTGATGGGACGATCAGGTTAACAGGGCCAGCAACTCGTAGTCAGATAATGAGATCCACTCTACAAGAAGCTCTAGTCCAGTGGTGGCAAAACTACAGCAAGGTATGAGGCCACAGTGGGCTGCTTGCCATCAATGAAAGTTCTAAAAGGTTTGTCCTAACTGCTGTTTACTCTTCTATAAATGGGAAGAACTTGAGGGTGGCCAGCCCAGGCACACCTTGATTCTAGGAAACTGCTTCCAGCGTGTAGGACTGAACTACTTTTAAACCTGGAAGAATAGCATGCAAACTCTTAGGAATAAATTCCAGGGCTCAGTGCCTTCCAGGAACGCAGTAATGGCAGAATGAGAGCATCATGTGGACCCGAGGCAACACTTAGGTGAGGCTGTGGGGTAAGAACCAGGAATATCCCTACTTTCCCAGGTGCATTCCCATGGGCCCTAGGCAAGGGAGCATTGTGGCTGCTTCCAAATGAGATCCCCCTGCATGTGGTCAGTTTCTTTTCTCCATTCAGTGCAACTTTCTAGGACCAGCTGCTCTTTTATCAATGAGTGCTGAGACTCCTGATAGTAGCAGCAAAAAACGTGAAGAATTCTGCATGGCAGGCAGACTTTGCCTCACATGAAGGACACTGGCCATAGAGGAAGCCCTTTAACCTAGAGGACGCCTTCTGCCCCAGCTGGTCAGAAAGTAACCAATCCCCCCATAAGCATTTCACTTACGCAGGAGACTGCTGCCATCTCCAGTGGTAACCAGCGAAGAAGACTGTGATCCAGGCATGTTTTGTTTGCTGCCTGTTCACCCCACTTTCTCTGCCTAACCCACCCAACCCATTCCCACCTCCTTGCTTCTTGATCTGCACTCTTATTCACATGAGCACTGTTCCCATTCCAGCAGCACCTGGAATATCTTGGGGAAGAAGGGCTGGACATCTTTTTAGTAACTGAGCAACCTGAGAGTCAACACAAGGCTGGCACTCCTCGTTACTGTCTCCTGTTGACCTTTCCCAGTGCTGACTAATGCCAGCCAGCTGCTAATCGAGGCTTCAGCAAAGTTGGCTAATACAGCACAGTGTTAGCTCAGCCCCCAGACAGGTTCACCAGGCTGTAGAAATTCTTCCCACCTTTCCCAGCCAGGAAGAGAGTTACAGTCAGGCTGTGTCTGTTCTCATGCAGCTACACTACATACTTGACAAGAAAGGTGAAAAAGGCATGACTGGTTTGAAGCAAAAATCTTCTTTTTCTTTAAAATGGAGCTTAAAAATATACCAAATACATGAAAAATTTCAGCATGCAGCAGATGGAACAAATATATCCAGAACCTGAATATACCAATATTCAAGTGGTATTAGTGATGAATGATGCACACCAGAGTGAGCTAGGAGATTACAGTGCATTAACAACCACCCACATGTCATAACTTTAATGTGACACATTTAGTTCTTATTGTTGTGGTTTTACTCATGGCCACTTAGGGTGCCCAGGTAGATTAAGGCTAGATACTGCTTTCACAATCACAGTGGAAGAGACAGAGGGAAAAGTGGTGTTTCACACACCGGCTTTGAAAAGGTTTTACCTTTAACTGATAAATGCCATTTGGGTCTATGTTTTATTGGCCAGAGTGGGCAACTTGGCCAGGTAAGTGCAGTCTGCTACTTAATTATAGGGAGAACACAGGGATGCTCCATTTGGAGATGTCCTCTAGATGCCACCTGCCTTTATAGGAACAAGGCTCCACAGATGCATGTGAAGTATGACTGGCTGCACGTGCTTCCTTTTCAACCACATCTAACCCTGTTGAATGTGAATCAATGCATCATTCACCCTATATTCTTCCCTTACACTTGCCTTTGTATGGACAGGAAGGCCCCTCTGTGAATACACTAAATGGTATTTTACCATCATAAAATCATTTGGACAAGTTCTCCTAAGAAGTCCTTCTAAAACCACCAGAATAGTCCTCCTCTATCAGGGGTGGTGATCCTCTTCAACCAAGCATGCAGCTTTGGGAGGGGTGCATATGGAATGGTGAGGGAAGACGGGGATACCTGCCTAGCCAGCAAGATCAGCCAAATCAACCCTGGTGATCAATGGGGTGACAGATGTTGCAGCGAGATTGCCCTCACATCCAAGGATAAAAAACCATATGGTAATCTCAATAGATGGAGAAAAAGTGTTTGACTAAATCCAACACCCATTCATGATCAAAACCCTACAGAGAATTGGAATAGATGGACTTTATCTCAAACTAATACAAGTATTTACGAGAAACCAATGGCCAGCATTATATTAAATGGACAAAAACTGAAACCTTTTACATGAGACAAGGATCTCTGTTGTTACCACTCTTGTTCAATATAGTGCTGAAAACATTAGCCACAGCAACTAGGCAAGACAAAGAAATAAAAGGAATAAAGATAGATAAGGAAGAAGTTAAACAGCCTCTTTAACAAATGGTGATGGAAAAACTGGTTTTAATCTACCCAAAACTAAAGTTAGATCTATCTCTTTCACCATGTACTAAACTAAAATCCCAATGGATTACAGACTTAAACATTAAAACAGAAACAATAAACTTGCTACAAAACAGATTAGGCAAAACTCTTGGAGACACTGGCTTAGGGAGAGACCTTATGAACAAAACCTCTATAGCCGGAGAACTAGCAGAAAGAATCAACAAATGGGATCTCATCCTATTAAAAAACTTCTGCACAGCAAAAGAAACCACTGCCACAGCTAAAAGACAACCAACAACATGGGAAAAATCTTTACTAGTTGTCAGATAAAGGGCTACTATCTAGCATATAAAGAACTTAAACAAATCAGTCCCCCCAAATTTAAAGACCCAGTTCAAAAATGGGCATCTGAACTAAACAGTTCTCAGAGGAAGAAGTAAAAGCAGCCAAAAAGCATATGAAGAAATGCTCAACATAACTGCTCATTCAAGAAATGCAGATGAAAACAGCACTGAGGTTTCATCTCACTCCACAAAGAATGGCTGCTATTACAAAATCAACCATCAATAAATGCAGGGAGAAAGGAACCATTCTCCATTGTTGGTGGGAATGTAGACTTGTGCAGCCATTGTGGAGATCAGTGTGGAGATTCCTCAGAAAACTAGATCAGAGGTCCCATTTGACCCTGCTATTCCCCTGCTAGGAATATACTTGAAAGAATTAAAAGAATCATATCGTAAAGATGTATGGGCACCCATGTTTATAGCAGCTGTTTGTGTTAGCTAAATCCTGGAAACAACCCAGATGCCCATCAACTGGAGACTGGATAAAGATGTGTTTTTCTTTTTAATAAAATGGGGTATTACTCTGCAATAAAGACTGACGAGTTTGAGTCATTTATGTGCTTATGGACACACCTTGAGGACACACTAATAAGTGAAATAAATAGATCACAGATGTACAAATACCATATCTTTTCTCTGGTATAAGAACCTGTAGATGTAAATGAGTTCTAGATTTGATAGATTTGATGAGTTCTATCTATGATAGATTTTTTGAAATAGGAAATACTCAAAGGGAATGTGGTAGGGGGAAGAATAAATATGATTTAAGAAGAAAAAGAAAGCACATGTATATGGGAATGGGGGTTGTAGGGTGGGTAGGGATATAGGTAAAAATGAGAATTAACTTGTGTCATATACTGGTACAAATTCCCCAATGTTGAGTGTGATTGTGAGCTGTATATAAAATGTATCAATAAAGAATTCAATTTAAAAACAAAAGAAAACACCAGAACAAATGCAGAATTTCTGCCAGAGCAACACTAGGAGGCTCAAAAACCAACAGCTTGATCAGCACCAGACTCTGAACAAAATGCAGAGGTGATAGTGTTGAACCTGCTTCTCTAACAGTTTCTCCAATCTCTCTTAATGTGATCATAGGCTGTCGTGTCTGTGGATGCTGCTTTACTTCCCTCACTTTCCTCTTTGTAAAAAAAAAGTCACAACTAACTGCTTATTTCATACAGTTGCTGTGACTATAAAATAATGCATAAAAATACATGGCAAACACTCACTAAATGTTCTAAGTATTACTTTCTTTCAAATTTTGCCAAATACTGCCACTCATGTCAGCTGAACTCAGATGTTAACATGTAATTTAATTTTAGTCCTGGAACAGATGTTGGAATCCACCTACTCTGAAGAAATTCAGGGTCTTTGTTTGAGACCATACAGCTCATGATGGAGTCAGGAGGGACCTGGGTCCCCTGACTGTGTATCTCTTGTACTTTAATGCCCAGTAGGAGTATCTTGTTTAGAATAGCTTTTGAGCAATAATCTGCTCAATTCTGTGCAAATCAAGGTTGATTTCCTTTGGTTAGTTCTCATTTCTTCTGAAAAATCTACCTATTTAAGCACACAGAACATGACCAATTCGAACAGTGTTAAATTTTAGTCTGTGCACAAAAGGAAACAAGGCTAAATATTGAATCATAGTACTTTGCAGCCTAGAGGTAGGACTCTAGTCTGAAATTAGTTCTGTTTTGCTCACCAGCTTAATGACACTGTCAGTTGTTTTTCAATTAAGTTGCTCTAAACTGCTACATTGAATGAATTTTAAGGGCTAGAGCAAATGCTTGCTGTGTTCCAATGTACTTTAAAGTGAAAACATTTGAACTGTTTTTTCTTTAAAGGGGTTAGATAAGGTATTTCAGAGAACACCATAAAAGTGTTTTTCCAGGTAATAAAGACCTAGAAATTCTAGCAATCTTGCACATTGTCCAGGCTCTGAGAGTTAAGTTCTTATTCTTTCAAAGGATTCCAATGAATTTTCTTGTAAAACAGAAATGATTTCCATTATAACCAAGGGGAAAGATGTGGAGGGGCCACAAGACAAAGGAATTACACAAACAGATGGTAGCAATTTCTAAAACAAGATAGAATTGTTTTTTTTTTTTTAACTCTTTCTTTCAGAATCAAGTCATTATTCAATGGGGAGGCAGATGTGCCATCCTAGCTTCTTTTCTGCCTTTATGAAGACTTACTGGAGGTAGCTCTTGACCAAAGCAGGTGAGGTGAACTAAAGTCAGTATGTTGCCATTACATAGATGGGGAAAAAGAAATATTGCCTCTTTCTGAGGAGAGAGATCCTATTTTGAAATAGTGATGTGAATTCCCAGCAGACAATTGTTTGCACAAAAATATTCTATTGCTGTTCCTTAGCAACCAATGCTGTTCTTCAGAGACAACTGTGGGTGAAGAGCTAAGTAGCTTCTTTTGCTCCTTTGATCTAAATTCTATCCTGAGATTCTGATGAAAATGAATGTTCTGCTGCCATCTTGAAAGCATTCGGCTGTCAAATCCTGTCCATGAAGTTGAGAAGCCAGATATTATTTTGGTTAATGGAAAATTTAAAACAACCAAATAACTATATCATCACTGCATTGTGCAGGTTGTAGATATATAAAATAGCATCTGCTCCACTTGGGTTGGCATCTGTTATGACAACAACTCATCATGGCTTTACCTTGTCCCCTTTTAAAACTCTACTGAAGCAGTAATTAATGCATGAGGAAACCAGAGTATCAGCATGCTGTGGAATGTTTAAATAAATTCTGTAACTCTACTGTATTTAATTTAAAGTGACAAGATACCATATATTTACTAACATCCTATAATTAAATATATTTAGGAACTCTGCATAGTTGTTCTATTGTTACCCAAACAAATAAAAAAGAACAATGTCACCAAAACCATTAAATTAGGCCCATAAACATAAATCTGATTTAGTTACAGTACAATAGGCTCTTTGTTACTGGTTTTTATTTCCAGAATATAAACCCTAGGTATAATGCCAGTCATTCCCTTTTCTCCTTAGTTGCTATGAGATTTTCTTACTGGTCAGAGGGTTTCTTGATACGTGTGACAAAATGACCCTGAAAAATAAATTTATAAATTACAGTATATGTAGATTGATTTCTATAGTAGTTTTCCCACTGAAAAAAATCTCTGTAGTGGAATTTAGAGTTTCCTGAGTAACCTGGTTCAGATTCAATATTACTCATTTGTATATTCATTTGTTCATTTATTCAGCAATTATTTATGGGGCATCTTGGTAAACTGAACTGGGATACAAGTTAAGGAGGCAACAAGATAAACATGTTTCCCAGCCTCAAGTTTATAGTCACAAGGGGTCAAGAGACATTAAAGCAATGTACACTATAGCAATGCTAATGATGGAGAAGATCAATGCTAAGGGAAGTACCTGGCAAGGCCCTCTCACCAAGACCCATAGGACTTAAGGAAGTAGTGATAAAACAGAAGGAACAAAGGAGTAATAAGGGGTATGCAGGCCCGGACACAGCAACAAGAAATTGAGATAAACCCACACCCCATATAGGTAGGATGAGATAATCAGGTGATGGGTGAAGATCATGGCTAGATCAGAAAGCTTGTGTAAACCAAACAAAAGTGCTTGATTTTATATGCTAATAGTAAGGGGACTTCTCAAGAGAAAGGTGGCAGTGTCCTTGAGAGTATGGCCTGGTCCTCCTGTCATTTCCTGGGGTGTTGGTCACTAAAAGTTTTGTGTTTATGTATGGAAATTTTGGAAGGTGAGTGGGTTATGAAGGTGTTATATTCATCAGAAGATTAATTCATGATTTTATGTGCTGTTAAGAGGTGGAGATTGGTTAGACTTGGGTCACTGAGATCGTCACTTGAAAAGGTGTATTCTTGTCCCTAGATCCTCCCTTCTTCCTCTCTCTGCTTCCTAGTAGTTGTGGGTTGAGCACCTTTCCCTATACCATGCCTTTCTACCATGACACTTGAACCAGCCAACCATAAACTGAACCCATAAAATCATGAGGCAAAATAAACCTCTCTTCCTTTAAACTGTGTGTGGTATTTTGTCCCAGCAATGAGAAAATGTCTAACACAGTCACTAGATCTCTGGACCTTCTCTCTTCATACCTTCTCTCCCACCTACGTAAGAAAATATTCTGTACACATCATAACCACTGAATAACTCCTAATTTTTGGTATAAAAATACTTATGTAACAGAAAGCTAAGCCCCTCAGGTTCTTGATTAAAAAGGGATCTTTTTTATTTTTTGTGGTACTGGGGATTGACGCTGGGCCCTTGTACTTCCAAAGCAGGTGCGGCACAACTTAAGCTAAATCCTCAGCCCTAAAAAAGGACTTTTAAAATGTACTTAACTCCATTCAGTTTTTTGGTAAGTAGAGTTTAAGAAAGGTTACCTATGCTCTTATGAATATGACTCCAAAAGCTTAGGCAAATGGAAAAGCAACCTACAGAATGGGAGAAAATATTTGTAAATCATCTATCAGACAGGAGTTAATACTGAAAATATATGAGGCATTCCTACAATTCTCTAGCAAAAGATTATTTTAAAAATGAGCAAGGAACTGAACACATTTCTCTAACAAAGATATATAAATAGCCAACAGATATGTTAAAAGATGCTCAACATTTCTAATCACTAGACAACTACAAATCAAAACCAGAATGAGATATCATTTTACAATAGTTAGGAAAGCCATTATCAGAAAGTCAAGTGATGGTAAAGATAAGAAGGAAAGTGAACCCTTGTATATTGTTAGTTGGAATGTAAACTAGTATAGACATTCTGGAAAATTGTGGAGTTTCTAAAAAAAACTTAAAAATGAATTCACTAGCCGGGCGTGGTGGCTCACGCCTGTAATCCCAGCACTAGGGAGGCAGAGGCAGGAGGATTGCTGAGTTTGAGGCTTGCATGGGCTACATAGTGAGCTCAGAGCCAGCCTGAACTACAAAGTGAGACCCTGTCTCAAAAAAAAAAAATGAATTCACTATTTGATGCAGTCATCCCACTTCTAGGTATATATCCAAAAGAAATGAAATCAGTAACTCAAAGTGATATTTGCAATCTCATGTTTATGGCAGTATTCTTTATAATACCCCAAAACATGGAAACAACCTATGTGTCTATCAACAAAGGGGAGGGTAATAAAAAAAGTGGAATATGAGTATGTATATAATGGGATGTAATTCAGCATTTAAATGAAGGAAATCCTGCAATTTGTGGCATTGTGGATGAATCTGGAGGACATTATGTTTTGAAACCAAATGCAGAAAGATTACTACTGTAAATCTTACATATATATAGTCTAAAGAACTTGAACACATAAGAGGAGTGTAGAAGAGGGGCTGTCAAGGGCCAGGGCTAGAGAAGATGGGAAATTTATGTCAAATGTTACAAACTCTTAGTTACAAGGTCAATGCACAGCATAGTAACTGCGGTTAATAATGTTACTGACTACTTGAAATTTACTTAGATATGTCCTGAGTACTCTTATCATACACACAAAAATGATAACATCACAATATGTACGTATGTCCAAAAATGCCATTATAAACTTTAAGTATTTACATTTATTTGTCAGTTGTACTTCTAAATCTGAGGGGGATGGGGACAAAGGTGAACTGTTTCATTTTAGTTCCTTTGGGGTGCCGAATGTTGAGCAAAACATAAAACTACCTCTTGTGGGCACCCTGCTGTATCAGCATTTGGAAAAGTAAAGTTTAATTTGACTTAGATGTTTTTTTTTCTCTTATGAGATAGGCTGGGTTCAATGACACTTTAAAAACCTTACCAAACTATTGCAAAGCTGAGACTTCTTGGATGTCTTCTACCAGGAATATAATTCGAGAGGAAACTGAAGAAGTTCTGTTAATAATACAGATTCATATTTTGAATGGATAGAAGACCTTGAAAAGAAACTTGGAATTTTTTTCCAATGTTAGCATGATAAATAGCATGTAAATACCATATCTTTTCTCTAGTATGAGAAACTGAAAATGTAAATAAGCTCTAGAATGTATGACAGACATTGTAAAAATAGAAAATATTCTAAGGGAAATGGGGGGTAGGCATAAGTAACAAGGGAAAAGAAAAAATTGTGATGGTAAAACAAGAGGAAACAAATCTTATGTATATAGGGGGTGGGAGTTTGTAGGTGGGTAGGGGAATGGGAAAAATGAGAATTAACTTGTGTCATATACTGGTACAAATTCTCAATGTTGAGTATGATCATGATGCATATATAAAATGTATGTATATCACAATTAAAAAGAATTAAAAGATTAATATCACAGCAACATATGTGCACCCATGCTGATAGCAGTTCAGTTTGTGAGAGCTAAATATTGAAAACCCAAATGCCCATCAACTGAAGAATGGATAAAGAAGATGTCGTTTTTCTATAAAACGGAACATAATTCAGCCATAAAGAATGCTAATTTTGAGTCATTTATATTCAAATGGATGTACCTTGAGGACATACTCATAAGTAAAATAAATAGGTCACAGATATGTAAATACCCTATCTTTGCTCTGGTATGAGAAGCTGAAGATGTAAATGAGTTCTAGAATATATGATAGATATAAAATAGAAAATATTCAAAGGGAAAAAGGGGGCAAGGGTAAATAAGGGGAAAAGTAGATAGTAAAAAATAATGTAACAAAGTTTATGTATATGGGGGTAGGGGATAAGGAGAAAAAAGAAATAAGTCATGTCATATACTGGTGCAAATTCTCAGTGTTGAGGGTGATTATTATGTGTATATAAAATGTGCCAATAAAATCAATTTTAAAAAATCATTGGGCCTAGAAACAAAAATGAACATACCACCAGATTCTCTGAATCCTAAGTTTTCCTCTGAATTTCCCTACTCCTCCAAGAGAAACAACTATTAAAAACATTTTAAGGGGGCCGGAGATTTTGGTCAATGGTTCTGGTGCCTGCCTCCCAAGTGCAAGCTTGAGAGTTTGGATCCCCAGTAACCACATACAACAATGCTGGGCGTGGTGACTCACGCCCACCAGCAATCAATACCACATACCACAGTGCTGGGCGTGGTGGCTCAGGCCTGTAATCCCAGCACTTGGAAGGCACAGGCAGGAAGATTACTGAGTTCGAGGCTTGCCTGGGCTACATAGTGAGCTCAGGGCCAGCCTGGACTACAAAGCGATACCCTGTCTCAAAAAAAACCAAACAAACCCATTTTAATTATTGGTTTCAAAGGCTTCCTAAAAACTAATAATAAAGACAAACTTTCAGGTAATATATACATTACAGCATAATTTAATTGCTGTTTCATAACCTTGGAAAATGCTTGACTATGAATTCCAACATGCAATGTAAGTGTTCTTCCAACCTTCACTTACAAGGCCTTGATCCTTTTAAAGTTAAGGAAACATGGGCAGATACTAGATTGTTTTATCTGTAGTGGAAAAATAAACTATGATTCACATCTCTACAGGTCATTGTTCTACAGTTTCTTTTGCAAGCATAGTTGAGAAAGTGGTGCACTATTTGTTTAAAAACCACCTACCAAAGAGCTTAACTCGCTTTGAGAGTAAGGTATGATTATATGAGAAATTACTTTAAGAACAAACAAAAATGTGCAAACTTGCAAACAACGGACATTTACTCAGTTTAACAGCATCTCAGTTTTCTGCATCATTTTTATGCACATTTGCTAATCTATTCATTAAAGAGTATTTTAGAGGAGTTACAACTGAGATTACAAACAGATTTTTCTCTGTAATGATTATACAATAACAGGATAATACACAAACTTGAAAGATTTAGTTGGGTAGTTTGCATGTTTGCTAGTTAAAATGTAAGTAAATGGACTGTGATCCTCTGGAGTCTATAAAGGCAAATGTGTATAAATACTGGAGAAATGGAAAAGAAGAAAAATGCAGAAAGGAATTTTAACTTTATTTTGAAATAATTTAGGTTGATGGAAGAGTTGTAAAAGCAGTACATATAGTTGCAAAGTATATATTATACCCAGATTCTTCCAATTGTTAAGTTCTTACATGGAACAATTATAAACTAAGAAATTAATGTTGTGACGTTATTATTAGTAGTAGTTATTTTTGCTTGGTACCAGGGCCTTGCAGCACATGCCAGGCCTACATCCCAGGGACAATATTACTAACTAAATTACAGACTTGTGATGCTTAATGATCGTTGCCAGCTTTGCTGGATCAAGGGACGCACAGTGGATTGGTAAAGCACGTATCTATGTGTGTCTTGGGAGTCTCTAGAGATTACTGACATGCAGTCAGCCTGATGTGGGTGACACCATCCAACTATTTGCAGCCCAAATGTAATGAGGGGAAGAAGTCAGCCTGGGTTTGAAATTTCCATTGGGCTTGAGCATTCTGTGCAGCTTGCACCACCTATGGACATTAGACTTCAGTCTTTCAACACAGACTCGCACCAGTGACTCTCTAGAAAGCTTCCAGGCCTTTGATCTGGAAGCGATGCTGCATCCTTCATCTTTCTTGTTCTGTGGCTGTCAGGTTCTTGGACTGAGCAGCTAATAGATCCTCTGGCTCCCAGAACACGATGGCACTGTGGACTCTTCCACCTCTGATTTGATAAGCCAATCTAGCAAGTCCTCTTGCAAAATTGTATGTAAAATTTACTTTGTTCCTTTAGAGAACCCTATAACCAATATAAAGCTTTATTCAAATTTCCCTGTTTTTTTTTTTTCCTATTAATGTCCTTTTCCCATTCGTAATCTAATCCAGGACCTTACATTTAGTCATTATTTATCTCCTTAGTCTCTCCTACTCTGTAACAATTTCTTGGTCTCTCCACACTTTCATATTTCATGAGCATGGTACTTTTGAGGAGCTGGGCAGGCATTTTGCAGCATTCTTGATTTGTGGTTATGAATATCTGGCAGAATCCCTCAGAGGGGAAGCATCTTCCTCATGGCATCCCATTAGGGTGTATATCACACTACTATGGTTTTCTGTTGCTGTTCACTTGTGTGGCTAGGAGGTTTTTTGCTGGATGTCTCTATTGTAAAGTGAATTCACTTTCCCTTTCCATTCCATATTCATCAGTACAAATGAGTTACTAAGTCCAAAACATATTCATGGGAGGGCTGTGAAGCTTCACTCCCTCAAGGGGAAATACTGAACAGATGTTACCATATGTTAAAAGTGCCACAATTGTAATTATTTTAGTGGAGATACTCTGAATCTATAGAAACATCATTTCTCAAAGTTTTGCTCTAATTTTAGCAACTATCAACTGACCTTCCCTGAGGTAATTTACTGTGGTATTCTAAAGATGACTTTATATTTCCCTCTTTCCTTTTATATTCACCAACTAGAATTCTTAAAGAATATCTCTACCCCCTCTACATTTATTTACATTGATGTGGTCTCATGGATATTTATTTTGTGCTTGGGTGTAAATCAACACTATATTAATTTATTTTGTTGCTAAAGATGAAACAGCTTTGACAAGTGGAAACTTTTCAAATATGCCTGTGTTTTTCTGAAGTGTCCACCTTCCCTTGAGCATTTCCTTACTTTATGGCACTACAAACTACTGAGGGTTCATCTTGTATTTTCCTCTCCTAGCTCTAGGATCAGCTTTTTCTACAAAGAGCCCTGCTTCATTTTATTAGAAAACAATTAGAAACTAAGATTTGAGTACTTAGTATTCTCTTTGCCTTCAGGGCACACAGAAAATGTATGAATATTAACTTAGGTAAGCATAGTTATCTCTATTTCTGTATCTATCTGCATACGCATTAAAGTAAATAAGTTCTCACCAGCATCTCTGTCATTCAGCACCACAGGATTCTTTCAAGACTCAGTGCAGGGCAGTTTTTTAATTAGAGGCACATTTTAATCCAAGAAAATGTTTCCTTTTTAAAGGAAATGTTTCTTAAAACAGGTGAATTTTAGGTCAGACTGAGAAGGGGAAGTACTAACATGGTCAATAATCAGTAATTAAACTGTTCTTAGCAGTAGGTGGTGGGCCATACAGGGGAGAAAGTGGGTGTTCCAGCAAGTCTTCTGGGAAGGTGCCAGGAGCTCAAATCCTGCTAAGGGGTGATTCTTCCTCTGCCATGTAGGATGCTCATAACTTCAAATACCAAAGAGAAAGAAACCCTGCAAATTGTGGCCATGAAGGCAGACAAGGACGTGACAGGAGCTAGTACAGAACCACCAGGCTGAGGGAAATGGAGGAGTCTCCAGGAGGCAAGCAACCATGCCGGATATCTGGCCTCCTTCTCCAATTCGGGGTACCTAGGGTATACCTAGGGGCTTTGGGGGACTTACTCTGAAATGCTGTTTCTGCCTTGTTGTATAATTGGCTTCATTTCTCTCTAGCTAGTTTCTCATCTGTAAAACAGGATTTCTACATCTTTACCACACAAAGCAGTAATACAAAGTAAATGAATGAAAAGATTAATGCCTACTCTTCTGCCTCATAAGCAATTTTGCTCCTGAAACTATCTGGATAAAGTTCAAAGATCCAATTGAAAGTGAACTACACAAACACAAAACAATTTTTTTTTTTAACCAGCCAGATGGATGTAATATAGTTTCATATCTTTTGGAGTATGAATTGAATATATTAGTCTATAATTCTGGAAATAAGACAAATTGACAAGTCTCACTTAAAATAATTCAGAGTTTGAAAAGATATATTCATAACACTCAACACATTTAAGAAGTTTGGGTGATGCTAGTTCCAAACAGAGAACATCTCTTTAATTCAGCCCTGGGTTGTAAACTCCCTGAAGAGAGCCCCATCTCATGCTTTAGGAAGAGTTTTGAATTCCCCAGAAACTCTGCAAAACTCTGGCTATAAACTAGTATCCCTTTAGCACCACATGCATTTTTCCCCCATGGTAGCTTTCTGTTACCTGAGTTATATATGACCATTTAATTACTTGAGTAGAAATGGAGTAAAGCATTATTAAAAGCCAGACCACATGGATTGAGATCTTGTTTAGGCCATTTGTAAGTTATATAGTCTTGGGCATATTCAGTGTTTGGCCTCCCTATGCCTCAATTTCCTCCTTTGTACAATCAAAAAATATGACAAATCACTACAGTGAGAGTTGTTATGAAAATAAATGAACTGACACCTATTAAGCACTTAAGACTAGTGCTTGGGATACAGTGAGGACTTAGTAAATGATAGGTATAATTACACTACACTAATAGTTTCGGCTGACAGGCACTAATGAGAAGATTGCAGCTGTAAGTTTCAAATACTGGCAGCTATTTCAGTATCACTCAGTTACATGAGGAGAGGGGGAGGGTACAATCATGCTGCTCCTGTAAGGGCTGGACTCTAGGACACAGGCTTTTCCTGACACAATTGCATTTGTTCCCTAGCTGAGCTGCCCTCCCATTTCTCCTCCACATGGTGACAGTTGTCTGTCCTTGAATTCTGTTCCATTCCTATCTCCTCTTCAGGACTTTTCCTGATAATCAGTCAACCCTGACCTCTGATTTTAATTTTTATATATATGAGGTAATACAGTGAGTGCAGGAAGGTCATGATAGAAGAAAGTTATTCAAGTCATGTCAGCTGGGAAGCAGAGAGAATGGGGAGGGATCCAGAGAAACAAAGCCCAGGACCAGATGTAGACTCCAAGGCCTTTGCCCCAGGATCCACCTAGACATACCCAGCAGTTCACTTTACTATTCTTGTGGGCACCTATCAAGCCAATCTAGTTGATAATCAAGATTAACCATCCTAAGGATACATGCTACTGGCCTCTGGTCAATAGAAACCAGTGATGATGCTAAACATTCTGCAATCTAAAGGATAACCTGCTTCTCCGCCCTATAACAAAGAACTACCTGGTTGAAAGTGTTCATTGCATCAAGGTTGAAGAATCCTGCTTAACAGTACTTAGGACCATGACAAACTTAGATTCATTCTAACTGTATGATTTCTTCCTATATCTCAGTGGACCAATCACTGCGTCTCAACTTCCATTCAAAGTCATACCCACTAACCAAAGGTTTCTTTCTTTTTACTATCAGTTATATCATTAATAGGAATGACCGTAATAAGAAGAGGGAATGGTTTATCTTTACTTTTATTTGGTTCTTCTATTGGTGCTACTCTTGGTACACCTGCAGCAGCCAATGATTGCTCAGACCTCCCTTTGAGTAAAGACAATAACATCTTGGCATCAGGAAGACCACTCAGCTCAGCCCCTCACTTTTCCTCATCATGCTGTAGGCCTTTGACCAGCAGGGCCATCCTGAGTTATTACCCTGGATAGTGATGGCTCATCCATGGACAGATAGTTTGGAAAGCTGATTTTCCTGCTCTTGCCCAGATTTATCTATGGTAGTTAGAGCACACTCCTGGGCATTAACTTGCCTGCCTATCGAGTTGCAGTTGTCTTTTGCCAAACTTACCATACCTCAGAAGCTCCCTTAGAGGAGCTTTACATCATGTAGAATCCCGAGTGAACCCTACAGTTCAGACTTTTTCCCCTAGCTCTGACTCTCAGCAAACTCAGATGCCTAAGGTGTAGGCCTTGCTCTTGTGACTCTAGCTGCTGTCTTGCCTCTTGCCCAGTCAACTCTGGCATGCCCATCTCCTTTCACTGCTGAGATGGAGTTTATAATTCATACATGCAAAAATGGCAGGGAGGAGCATATGCAAATACTTTTAAAATTTGATATTATATATAATTATAGAAAAATTTAAAAAATAACTTTTATCTGGAATTATGACAAGTTGCTATTCCCATCTCAGAGCTAGATTCCATTTTAATTCTGTACCTCTTGGAACTGATATATTCCCACCACTCAAGCATGATTAAATCTCAAGACTTCTGAAGGACTACAGAGACTAGAAATGGATATATGAAAGGAATATCATGAGTTCATGGCAATCAATTCTATACTTAATTTCTGTTTTTTGAGGATGCCTTTAAAAAGATGCTTTACTACTTCTTAACTGTACCCCATTTAGAATTTTTTCTTACAACAAAAATTTGTGAACTATCAGGGTGATTATAGCATAAAGCTGCCCAGAGATGATACTCTTCCCAACAATGTATTTTCTGAATTTCAAATTTAATGTATAGTCTATCACTCACAGGATAATACCACTGACATGATCTCTGAGTTTGCTGAGAGTGAATACCAACATGAAGGAGGTGGGCATGCCAGAGTTGACTGGGCAAGAAGCAAGACAGCAGCTAGGGTCACAAGAGCAAGGCCCACACCTTAGGCATCTGAGTTTGCTGAGAGTCAATGTCAACAGATTGGGAGAAAATATACACAACTGATTGTATTAAGTCAATGTGGTTTGACATGATCTCTGAGTTTGCTGAGAGTCAATACCAACAGATTGGGAGAAAATATACACAACTGATTGTATTAAGTCAATGTGGTTTAAGGCCATGTCATGTAAAATGCACCTACAGGGTGCCTGGATAATAACTGCAGGGACCTGAGATGTCTGCAATAACTATAATGTCCATGTAGTATTTTAAGTCTCTCACACACACATATAAAAGTTTTGGGGAAAATTTTTACAATAATTGAAGAAGAGAATTTTCTAGAATGGCTCAGAAAATCTGCCCTAGATCTAAAATCTGGCTAAGAATGAAAAAAATTAAATTAGATTCTGAAAAATGACCAAAAGTATATTACAAATTGAGAAGGATTTATTCAAGAAAAGCAACTGAATCTCAGCAAGGGAAGTAGGAGTCTGTGACAGTTTAGAGAGGGACTGCCCCAGTCGCCTCCTCATCTAAGCTCCATCACCCCAACTCAGTAATGAGAAAGGCTATGAGGAGTGTAGTCAGGCTGCTCTCTGGGGTGGGGGGAGGACATGGGAAACTGCATGCTCACAGCATTGTCAGAGTAATAGAGCTTATTTCTGTCAGTAAGAAATAATCAGGAGGGGCTAACATCAAGGCTGCCTCAATCATGATTGTGCTTGGGACAAGCACAAAAGGTGGAAATTTCATAGGGAGTTCCAAGAAAAAGAAACAGCCAGAGAGTTTCTGTGAAACCCACCTAATCTCTAAAGGTCTCTAGGCTGTGCATGTGGATGATGGTGTGCATACTCAGAAGAGATGAGACAATGCTCCAGCCAGCTGCTTGTCTTCAAGTGATTTCCCTAATCATTGTATAGCCAGTACATTGAATTAATTTATACTATACCTACCTGCAGTGGTCACATGTCATACAATAGTGCAAGTCATCTATATCCCCTCTTTTATTATACACCTGGGAAAACCAAAGCTCCTGAACATTGTAAGAATGAAAGTTATCTAAAATATTACCAGAAAGCCAACAGAAAGTAAAAATGGCTCCTGGAGTTTTGCCAAACTTATTTGCTTGTAAAAAGGTGACAGAAAATTAATAAAAAGAAATTGGTCAAGTAAGTTTCAAGTGCCTATAGCAGTGAGCATGCTGGTTTTATATGTGGCCTCCTTTATCTTATTTTACTCCTGAGAAGTCTTTTAAAGGTGCTGACAACACTCCAGGAAGTCATTCCTTGTAGGTTCTCAAACTGGTAAGAAATTTAACAGCTGCCACACTAATGCTCACCCATGGTGTATAGACAGTGCTCTTAATTTATTTTTTTTTTTAATTTTTTTGTGATTTCTAACTTCTGGTTATAGCTCTTCACACTATTGCTATGTAGGTGATGGCTTGTCATTAAAATATTATCTTCAGTGAATATCTCTAGTGACTGTGACATTCATATAAGCTCCAATTACAATCACCATTCCAAACTTTTAAGTAATAACATTTTCATGTGTACAACACAGCTTCTGTCCAAAATAAAAGGTGCTACCTAGTCATATTTCTCAGGATTTTTACTGTAAATTTTGTTTGTACAAGTGTAAGATCTCCTGGAGATAGCAGAACACTCTGTGCTTTAGAAGCAACATTTTTTCAAGCTTTGTACAATGTAGGAAACCACTTCAGGTTGGCAGCAAGGAAACCTACTCTTAAGAGAAGCTTTACATATTTCTGCATTCCTGATGGCTTCACATTTGCTTTATCCTTCATAATTAGTCAACATTAAATCACTAGGAAAAAATAAATAACAAATCTTCGTGTTTATATGGCTGACATCTTTGCTATTGTGTATTCTTGTGTATTCTGCCCTTGTGTATTCTGCCCTTGTGATAAAAGCCAGAAATTTTAGTTATTTTAAAATATCACTGACAAATTCAAGAAAAAAATCCAACAAAGACAACTGCTGAACTGGCAAGTGGATCCCTTCTTCATGTTTTTCCTTCTTTTGTTCCTCAAAGACAGCACCTGGAGTAAGAGGCTGGGCGCCTAGGACAGCCTTGGAGGGACAGCAGTGCTCTCGAAGGAGAAACCGGGGCAAGATGACATAATCATGGACCATATCAGCTTTCTCAAGTGAGGAAAGGGTATGTAAAGAAACATACCTGGAGGTTGTAGTTGTGGATTTTGCCACCAGTTATATCCAAGGTTGCTCTGTGGCCAAAGTGACCTACTCAATGAGCCCACACAGTTTACTTAGCTTCTCTGAGCATCTTGAATTTCCTTAACTACACATCAGACTAATAAGTAATTTAGGTAAAATGTCCAGTATACTTTGTATTTGTTAGTATATGTGACTGCCTCTCACTCTTTCCCTTCCCACTGCCTACCAGAAGCAGGTATTAATAAACACTGACACTATGAGGGAATATATTTCTTGATATAACTAATTTCTAAACACAACTATGGAAATTTCAGATTCCATTATACAATTTAACAATTCAAATTCCACTTCTCAGCCCAGATGACAGGATTCACTTACAGTGCTGCTGGACAGAGTACAACTTCCCAAATTAAACACTTTATAATATAAAATTAAAAAAAAAATTTTCCCCAAAACTCCCTTGCTAGTTCCTTTTCCTAAGAGATGCTTGGATTACTAAGATCTACTTCCCACTAGAATCCTCCAGGATGGCACCAGGAAGAAGGTGAGAAGGCACTGTGCAGGTGCACTTCCTGGCAAAGCTGCCCCTCACCGCAGCGGAGAGACTCTCCTCTCCACGCTCACCAGTGCCTTGCAGTTATTACATGTGAGTGAGCAGTAAGTCATCCAGTCCCTGTGATGACTCACGCATCTCAGAGAGCCCTCCTCAGGGCTCATAGGCCAGGAGGCAATCTCCAGGGGAGTCTGATCTTGCTAGCTCAAAACAGCAGGTAGAAAACATAAGCCCTGCAAATACTTTTTTAATTAAATGAAAGATTTCCTCTCCCCCTCTTCTTGCTCTCCTTCTGTCTCCCTTCTCTCCTGCCTACCAGATTCTCTGAGATACTACTCTGGGCCACACCTACCAGCCTGAGAAGAGTGTTAAAGCAAAAAAAAAAAATGTCCCTAAAATATCCCCCCACTCCAGCTAAAAGTAATCACTGTGCAGCAGCCATAATTTTGCAAGGAACAGTAACAAGAGTACTACATTTCAGATTCAATTGCAATTCATCTATTAATTAATTACAGCTATTTATAGCTGGATCCAGAAGCAGGGACTTACATTCTGATTCAGAAAGTAAAATAAAGACTCATGACTGCCCATAACAACCAAACATAATCAAAAAGTATTACTGAGTTCTCAGCAGTTATCTCTAATACCTTTAATACTGATTTTTCTAAAACAAATGCATCATTTGGCATGAAAGAATATAAAATTTTCACAGACTAGGTTAATTCTCCATCCTCCCATGAGTACTTTCCTTTACTCCCCACACAGGAACACCCTCTCCTGTGTTTATGATCTTGCCAGATCTCTAGAGTTCCTGGCCTACCACCTCCAATCCTCTCTGCTTCCAATCTGCTATTGAAGTTTTACCTTGTGAACGTCTTAGCATTTCATCTTTTCTCCTCATTAAACTTGCTTTGCCTTTGTGTAGTTACTCAACCTTCCAGGTGACTGTTGCAACTCATGGCTCTCAATCTAGTTGACATTTTCCTCCTAAATAATGCATCTAGTCACACTACTTTTGTGCTTAAAACCTTCCCTAATTCAGCTTATTATTTAAGACTCTTCACAATCTACTAGCTAAGTTATCTCTCTGGTTCCATCTGGCACCCCCCTGTGCCTAAGCTCCACTCCAACCCATTGAGCTGAAGAACATTCCCCAAACACACTTGTAGACTTCCACCACATCATATTCACTTACAACTGTGCCCGGGATCCCCTCTGTACTCCTCACACTGAGCCCCCCTTTCTGTACTTTCTGCAATTCATCCTAATATGTAGGTAAGTTACACTGCAACTGTGTACATCACAGGTGTCTACCTCACCTCTGTAGCACTGATGTGTAATACAGAGTTTGTTGTTTAAATATAAAGAGTGACCATAGAAAATTCTAAAATATACACTTCAGGAAGAAGGAAAGTGATTACAGATATAAGCACTGGAATGGGAGAAAGTAACAATGAGAGAAGATCCTAGTAAAGAGACTTTTTTTTTTTTTGGCAGTATCGGGGACTGAACTTGGGCCCTTCTGCTTCCAAGGTAAACACAGTACCACTTGAGCTAAATCCCCAGCAAAAGACATTATTTTTAAATGAATGTGCAGCTTATGGAGGAAACAACGGGGAAGCCAAAGAGAAGTCTTTGAACTTTGGAGCATGAGAAGTAACATATCCATTCAACAGAGATTTTAAAAATGTGTGTGTAGGATCATTTTGACATGCCTGCAGCTATCTTGAGTTGTCATCACCAGAACTACCCCACAGAAATCCTAGTCAGTTTGTCTTACAAAGTTTCCCAGTGATCTGTAAGTAGAAAAAAAAAAAACATTTAATTGGTATGTACAGTTTTACAGCCACAGCCTGTAGCCAGGAATGTCCCTTGTTCTTGGATGTTAGCTTAAGATATACTAGGCACATTTTGGCTTGTACAAAGTCACTTTTGTTCTAATCACTTCATACACTTCATCTTCTGACACAGCTTTTGAGGGGGGATCTACTTGGCCTCAATAAATTTGGCGAGCTGAGAATTGTCTCTCTCTGTTTGTTAACATCACAACACCTTAAAGCTTGTTTTAATCCACTGGGATTGGATTGTTCAAGACTGGTATACATGTTAAAATAGCAAGAACAATTTCTATGGGAGCAGGTGCAAAGTCCAAGACTCTTCAAACAAGTAGGAAAAGAAACTGCAATAGGGAGAAAAAAAAAAAACAATTAAAAAGACAGAATGAAAAAGGGCAAAAAGAAAGCAAGCAAAATATTAAAAATGATGACATAATACATATTACTAATTACAGTAAGTACAAATACAGGTAAATGTTTTTAGGTTTTAATAAAGACCTAGCTGTATGTTTAGTAAGACGTATCTTCAACATGGGAGAAGCCAATTATAAATGAATGTATGCCCATTAATATTATCCCAAAACATACACAACAAATACACAGTAAAACAAGACCTTTTTCTTATGCTCTCACAATAATTTTGTCACCCAACATGTAGTTTTTTTCCTGATAAAATGATTCTGCAATTATCTGGAGACACCAATTGAGTATCCTAACAATTCTATTCCATTCCAACACTGTCCACCTGGAGTTAGCATCAGATTCCACAGGCTTATCCTAATAGACTGTCTCTCTACTTCACATGTCAATCACAGGCTCCAGGTTTCCACCTGTACTTCAGACCAAACAGCTATGAACCTGGGGTTCCCTGAACCCATTCCTCAGGTTTTGTACTTTGCTAGAGCAGCTCACAGAACTTGTGAAGGAATCTTACTTAGAGTAACCAGTTTATTAATAAAGAATATAACTAAGGGAAGGCCAAACTGAAGACATGCACAGGGCAAAGAAAAGGAGTGTGTTCATGTGGGACTGCCCTGTTTTAGTGGGGGGCCCTCATAGCATCTGGGTGTACTAAGCTTTTGGGATATTTATATAGGCTTCATCACACATGCAAATCACTTATTAACTCACTACCTAGACCCTTTCTTCTCCCCAGAGTATGGAGGGTGGAGCTGATAGTTCAAGCTTCTAATCAGTTTAGTCTTTGCATCCTGAAGCCATTCAGAAACTCACAAAGGGTTGCCTCATTAAATAAAATAATGCTTCTATCACCCAGGAAATTGAGGGATTGAGAAGCTCTGTGTCAGGTTCTCCTATCGTCTCTATTACTCAGGAAATTACACAGGCTTTAGAAACTCTGTGTCAGAAATCAAGGTTGAAGACCAAATATTAGAACAAAAGATGCTCCTGGGACCTTATTGCTTGGGAAATTGTAAGAATTTTAGGGGTTCCCTGCCAAGAACTGGAGGACAGGCCAAATAAACATACACATATGCATTTATACATATACATACATAATATATATGTATATGTGTATGCACAATTTCTTATTGCATCACACATGGGGACTTGAAAAAATGGGCAAATTCATGAACAGAGAGAAAGTATAGTACAACTTTCCTAATAACTGACAGCTTCAGTGGTAAAAAAAAAACCATTAAAACTGGGCATGGTAGCTTATGCCTGTAATTCCAGCTCTCAGGAGGCAGAGGCAGGAGGATTGCTATGAGTTCAAGGCTTGCCTGGGCTACATAATGAGTTCAGGATCAGCCTGAATTACAAAGTGAGACCCTGTCTCAAAAAATTAAAATAAATTAGAAAAAAATCCATTACAGACAGAGAAGATTTAAACAGCACAATATATTTTAAATATATAAAATACATATGCAATATATTAAAGATAACAGTGAAATCTTTTTTAATTTATGCTGGATTTACTTATGTTAAAATTAATGAAACACTGAACAATTCTGAAAACTATAAAGATAGCCTCAATAAATTTCAAAGGGCTGGATGGAGATAGCATTTTTTATAATGCAATTAAATATTAAAATGTTTTTAAAGATGACTAGAATGTATAAAAAGTAATATAGTCACTGTGGAATACTATTTAGCCATTAAAAGGAAATCTTTTGATTCATTATGACATATATGAACATGAAAGACATTTTGAGAAGTAAAAAAAATCCAGAATAGAAAGACAAGTACTACATTATTTCACTCACATGTTAAATGTCTTTTGAACTCATGGGAGCAGAGAATAGAACAGTGGTTACCAGGGGCAGAAGCAAGTCCAAAGGTGTTATTGCATGTGAGTCATAAGATACAAAGTTTCAGCTACACAGAAATTCAAGAGATTTTTCTACAATATGATCACAACAGTTAATAAGAATATATTGTATTCTTGACTATCACTAAGTAAATTTTAAGTGTTCTTACCATAGAATATATATGAGGTAATACACAGGTTCATTAGCTCAGCATAGCTATTCCATAATATGCACATATTTCAAAACATATAATACACTATATGCATACATATATATTTATCACTAAAACAAAAATAAATAGAATTAGCTGGGCGTGGTGGCTCACTCCTGTAATCCCAGCACTCGGGAGGCAGAGATAGGAGGATTGCTGAGTTCAAGGCTTGCCTGGGCTACATAGTGAGCTCAGAGCCCACCTGAACTACAAAGCAAGACCCTGTCTCAACTAAATAAACAAACAAACAAACAAACAGAACTAGTAATTTCCCATAGGTACTGAAAGAAACATCTCAAAACAACACATAACCAATAAGACATAAAAATAGAAACTAGAAAATTCTTACAATTGAATAATAAATTTCACATTGAAACTTGAGGAACAGAGTCAAATCAATAGCTAAAAGGAAATTAATAACCTTAGATGTTTATATTAAAAAAGGAAGTTTATAATTAATGAGGTGTCCAATTTAAGATCCAGTGTTACAGAAGGTAACATTCCCCACTTCCTAACCTGAATACAAACTAACAGAAAGACAAAATGAGAAAAGAATGTTACCAGTCAATTTTACACAGCTCTATTCTCACATAGATTACTATTAACAAAATTGATGACCAATTTAGGCTTATCATTGGAAGAGGAAACTGGTAAATTTTTTTTACCCCAATGATAAAGCAGAAGAAAAATCGTAAGAGCAAATCATTAGCTCTAGAAATATATTTGATAAAATTTGACATTCATTAACAAAAAAATTTTTTTAAGCAGGGTCTTGCTTTTTAGTTCAGGCTGGCCCTGAGCTCACTATGTAGCCCAGGCAAGGGCTCAAACTCAGCAATCCTCCTGCCTCTGCCTCCTGAGTGCTGGTATTACATGTGTGAGCCACCACATTACAAGACTCCTATCACAGTGACATATGTGCACCCATGTTTATAGCAGGTAAGTTCGTGATAGCTAAATCTTGGAAACAACCCAAATGTCCATTAACTGGAGACTGGATAAAGGTAAGTGTGTGTGTGTGTGTGTGTGTGTTTAACAAATTGAAGTATTATTCTGTCATAAAAATAATTTTGAGTCATTTATACTCAAATGGACATACCTTAAGGACAGACCCATAAGTGAAATAAGTAGGCCACAGATGCGTAAATATTGTATCTTTTCTCTGGTATAAAAAACTGAAGATATCAATGAATTCTAGAATGCATGACATTGTGAAATAGTAAATATTCAAAGGGAAATGGGGTATAAGGGTAAGTAATGAGGGGAAAGAAAAAAAATTGACAGTAAAAAAAGGAAAAAAGCTTGTGTATATAGGGATGGGGGTTGTAGGGTAGGTTGGGTAAGGGGAAAAATGAGAATTAAGTCATGTCATATACTGGTACAAATTTTCAATGTTGAGTATAATCACGATATGTGTGTGTGTGTGTATAATGTACCAATAAAAATTCAAATTTTAAAAGTTGATGAACTCAAGTATTGGTTACTATACTGAAAGCTGATAAACACAATCCCTTATACATAGAACCTGATGATAATTTTTTTTTTTTGAGACAGGGTCTCACTTTGTAGTTCAGGCTGGCCCTGAGCTCACTGTGTAGCCCAGGCAAGCCTGGAACTCAGCAATCCTCCTGCCTCTGCCTCCCGAGTGCTGGGATTACAGGCATGAGCCACCACGTCCGGCACTGTGGTATGTGGCATTGATTGCTGGTGGGCATGAGTCACCACACCCAGAATTCTATGTGGTTTCCAGGATTGAACTCAGGACCTTGCGCTTGCGAGGCAGGCGTCGGAACCACTGAGCTAAATCTCCGGCCCCTGATGATAATTTTACAGAAAAGTTTTAGTATATCTGCACTCAGCCCACAAGCTGTAACATGAGATCAGATGTGGAATTTTCCACTTGTGGCATCATGCCATCATTCAGAAAGTTTCAGATTTTGGAGCATTTCAAATTTTAGATGTTTGATTAGGAATTCAAGTTAGCAAATTAACTGTTTTGAAACCAATTTTGAGAAATCAACTGCATGTATACAGTGAGCAATAATCACTTCAAAAAGTAATTGAAAGATATCATTATCAACAGCAGCAAAAATATAAAATACCTGCAAGTACATTTTGTAAAAGATGTGCAAGCTTTTTATGTGAAAAAATTGGGAGAGCAGTTGGTATTGGAGGTTAAGCCCAGAATCACATATCCTCTATCAGTAATTTACAATCCTAGTCCTGAAAAGATTTAATTTAATTGAAAAGCGCTGAATGAAGTGTAAAAAAAATCACTGTAAAGGAAAGAAAGAGGGTGATTAACACAAAAGCCAGGAAGGTTTGATCTCTAGGGTGGGATGTTAGGGAAGATTCCAGTTCGCTTTTTAACTTGGATGACATGAATATAACTATCCTGATTTTTAATTTTCTGAAATAAACTTAATGGTTTTTTAAAGGACAGGAAACATAATGTTTAAATTTTCTGTTATAGAGATAAGATATTTTACAGTTTCAGGAAAGGTCTAGGAAAAAATGTAACCAAATCAATGCTCAAAGTATCTTAATCTATTGCATCATAACACAGAATTCCAAAGTGCTACAGAGTATGAGGGAAGATATTAACTTTCTAAACTTTGAGAAGTATGTCTTAAATAATGATTTCATTTCTAAAAGAGAATGCACCAGCTAGTATAAAATGCTGGAACAATACTTTAAAAGACATTTGCTCTTAAGAGCAGTTGTCTTTACCTGTTAGTTTTACATGAAAGATTTCTATCAAAGCAGTTTACCTAAATGTTCAGTGATGCACCTCTGCATACGAGACAGAAAATCAGAGATCCAATCACGATTCAGGAACATTTAAATAGGAATCAGCTCAAAATAATGAAAGATTTAGGGTAAGTCTCTAATATCCACCTCATATGCCTAATGCACTCATGTTTCCTGTCATTTGCTTTTAACAGTAAACAGAATGTCAAAAATTTGCAGATGTTTTACTATTTTAAAAAGTATAAATGATGATGTATTAAACTATAATGGGATAAATTATATTCAATTTGCATGTCAATATATTCCCTTGAGAAAAAGGGCCCAGACATACAACTGTTTTCCCAGCATTTAGCTTACAGTCTGATTTGTCTTGGTGGCAACGTGTGTTTTTCAAAAGTGACCATTTCAGCTGGGCATGGTGGCTCACACCTGTAATCCCAGCACTTGGGAGGCAGAGACAAGAAGATTGCTGAGTTCAAGGCCTGCCTGGGCTACATAGTGAGCTCAGGGCCAGCCTGAACTACAAAGCGAGACTCTGTTTAAAAAAAAAAAAAGTGACCATTTCAAGGCTCTTCCAGAAACTTTGCACTTCTCTAACAAGAGGTGGAATCTATTTCCATTCTCACTGAAACTGAACAGCCTTTAATGATTTAATAAATAGAATACAGTGGTGTGATGCTATCTGATTTCCTAGGGTGGTCCACAAATGATAAGGTTCCTGCCTTATTTTGTTTCTCTTGGGTTGTACAATGAACTGGTACAGAAATTTGGTATCTTGAAGCTGACTTGCTGGGAAGATGATAAAGAAAGAGGCACCTGATGATCCACCTGTCTAATCTCCCCAGCTCAGGCTCCAGACACGAAGTGGCCTAGCTTCAAATCACGCATCCACTGGCCTCTTGGCCCACACAGCAAAGGCTTAGGGGTGCAGAAATGATTGTCCCAGATGATCCCCCACCAGATGCAGGCAGAGGAGTCAAATAAATATGGTTGTTGCTTTAAAACATTAAGTGTTGGAACGGTTTGTTATGCTGCACTAGATAACAAGAACAGCCCCTGTATCTATGGCAAGGATGCTGAATGCCAATGTCATACCCTCATGTGCTCAAAGGACAAAAGATGAAAACCACCCCTTCATACAGCATGGTTTATTAAAAAGCAAAGTTATGGCACTCTATTTGATCCCCAGAAAGTAAGCATTACCCTTGAAAGTTATATTCCATTTAGGATTCATATACCTTTTGCAATTGATCGGCAATGTCAATTAGTAGGGAAGTTTATAAATATATTATTTGTAAAAAAATTCTCCAACATTTTCATTTTATGTTTTCTGAGTTTTATATCTTCTTCATTTTATATCTTCTGACTCTGAGATGTAGGTTTACACCTGTGCTTATGAATTAAATTTACTTAACTAGTGTATCTACCTTATATTTTAGTCTATGGAAGCTATGCTGGTATCTACAGTGTAAGATCAGGTGTCTTCCAAGTCAGTAGAACTAAAAGAGGAACACCAGGTTCTACATACTGTCATCTGCTGTCAATTATTTTTTAGTTTTATTATCTTTACTGGTACACAGTACATACACATCATGATCACACTCAATATTGGGAATTTGTACCAGTATATTACACAATTTAATTCTTATTTTTTCCCGTTCCCTTACCCACCCCACAACCCTCACCCCCTAAATACATAAGCATTGTTTCACTTTTTTATTACGTCACATTTTTTCTTTACCCCTCATTACTCCTCCACCATATTTCCCATTGAATATTTTCTATTTCACAATATCCATCATACATTCTAGAACTCATTAACATCTTCAGTTTCTCATACCACAGAACAGATACAATGTTTACATATCTGTAACATTTATTTCACTTGTGAGTATGTCCTGAAGGTACAACCATTTGAGTATAAATGACTCAAACTTATCATTCTTTAAGGCAGAGTAATACTCCATTTTATAGAAAAACCACATCTTCTTTATCCAGTCTCTAGTTGATGGGCAATCTGGGTTGTTTCCAAGGTTGAGCTATCACAAACTGAGCTGCTAAGAACATGGGTGCACATATGCCACTATGATATGATTCTTTTAATTCTTTTGTGTATATTCCTGAGGGCAATCTGTTATCAAGTTTTATTATAAAGTAAAAAGACCTTAGAGTTAAGTTAAATTCTTCCTTACTTGCTGTGTGACCCTAATGAAATTCCATAACTTTGCCAAACACTTTTATTGACCTATAAAATGGAAATATACTCCCTGCCTTGCAATTACAGAATTAAATCAAACACTATATCTAAAATATTTAGTATATCTGGTACTTAGGCAATTGTAAGGTACCATTCATTGGCACTCAGGCTTTTAGCAGAAAGATAGGCTAAAGGATTATGAGGGCACAGGGTTTGCCCCGTTGAAAGAAGCATTCCTAGAAAGTCAGGGCTGGGCTTCTATCTCCTGTGATGCTCCAGCCGGGGCAAGTGTGCCTCTAATCTACCCTTGGAATTTCAACAAAAGCAGCTACCAGGACCCTCTAGTTTGTTTTGCTCTGTTTATTGCAGTTGTTCTCTATTTAAGCAAATTTAACATTGCATTTTAGGTAATGATTTTTCCTTTGTTACCATACACCTTAGTTTGCATGTTTTGGTTTGTTTTCATTTGGGGGACACTGGAAAACTTTGTTATAGAAATACCACAGCTAAATTTTGATCAGTTATATTAAAAAGAGGGGATAAAACAAACAAAATTGGTTTAGAGGTTTGGCTACCAATCTGAAAACATGAGAAACCAAACAAATGATGTTACAGGAAGAAGAGAAAACAAGCCATCTTTCTGGATATTTTTGTTTTGTTCAAGGTCAGCCTCCAAGTGCACAGTGAAGAATCTTGGATGGACAAAGTAGGAAACTGTGAGACCAGAGTTCTGCTTCCCTCTTGCTATGAGATCTTAGCAGATGGTTTTTTCAGATCTTCTTTTGTGATAACAGATGCTTCAGGATCATCTGATCTTGAAGGGTAAGAGTCAAGAACTCACTTGACAAGTGAGAGCAGCTGTCTCTTCTGATGTCACAGCTCTCATGGTGGATAGACTTGGCATTGGTATCTAAGGTGTTCAGACAGTTACTGATACTATTCCACAATGCTTAGCTGGTTCTACAATGAATTGATTCTGATGGTACTAAGCAAGGGGTATGATATGCAGACCTATTAAGATCAACTAAAAATAATTCCATAGGGGTCCAAGGGATTTAGCTCAAGAGGTACCACACCTATGTTGGAAGCACAAGGGCCTAAATTCAATTCCCAGTAAAAGAAAAAATCAAAAAAAGAAAAAACAAACCAAATCAAAACAAAAAATCCTGCAAAAATAATTCCACAGGTCCCGTATTTATTTCTCAATTTCCAAGGCCTCTTCTTTGACTATATCACAGACAAAGCCCATGACTAGGCTAAGGTCCTCATTCTCTGGTCTTGGAAGAGTTCTTTAAATGCTTTTTACTTGATACATTTCAGGATGTAGAGGGTGATTTCTAACCATCTCTGGTGCTGTTCCTTGCAGGTGGCATATACCCTACTAGAAATGATGAACTTTTGTGTTTTATAATCTGATAACAGAGTCATTATTATGTTCTTTGTCAAAAGTGCCAGATCCAAGTAAAATGTGGGTCAAAAATTCTACCTACCCCTGAACTACAAAGTGAGACCCTGTCTCCAAAAAGCAAAAAAAAAAAAAAAAAAAATCTACCTACCTATCCAATTGATACAAGCTCCTTTAAATTCTTCCTGTCTGAGGACCAAAGAAGCTCTTTAAGTTTCACAGGTCTGACTGATCATGCAGTGGTTATACTGAAGAACTCTGATTTGCCCAAAGACAGATATTTCCATAGGTGAAGGGCAAGTGGAACACCATACAAATGTGAAGCAGGGGGTAAAAGAAGATTTTTTTCTAATTTTAACTCACTTAAATCAGTCATACTGATCTTGATAGAGATGTCTTTAATTTACAACTAAACTGAAATTTGAACACTTGAATATTGCATGAAAGTAAAACAGAAATTACAGGGCTGGAGGGTTAGCTCAGCAGTTCTGGCGCCTGCCTCCCAAGCACAAGGTCCTCAGTTTGATCCCCAGTAACCACATACAATGCTGGACGTGGAGACTCACGCCCACCAGCAATCAATACCACATACCACAGTGCCGGGAGTGGTGGCTCACGCTTGTAATTCCAGCACTCGGGAGGCAGAGACAGGAGGATTGCTGAGTTCCGGTGCCTGGGCTCCACAGTGAGCTCAGAGCCAGCCTGAACTACAAAGCGAGACCCTGTCTCAAAAAAAACAAAACAAAACAGAAATTACAGACAAATGTGAAAACTGAAATAATGAGAAAGATAAAAGAGGCTTAACAACCAGGAAATACAGGAATGTTAGGGAAATGAGGCAGTCCAAAGGAGAAGACGGGGGAGGCAAATTTTCAAGGTTGGCACATTCTAATCTGTTGGAAGAGAATGAGGAATGTATTTAAAAACAAGAGTGGAGAAGGTAGGGTTCAATAGACTGGTGGCTCCTTGTCAGGCCAGTTCTAATACAGCTTGAATGGAAATTTTCTTTTAATGAATGTAAATCCATCTCTAGTCCCATGCTCAGAAAATGAGAATCTCTCACCATTAGATTCCCCAGTTTGAGGTATGCAGAATGAAAGAGAGAAGCATAGCAAAGATCAGTCCCTTCCCTGCTGTCGAACATGCAAAACACTTGTTAGTGTGTCTGAGGAACCAAATTTCATTTTAAATGTCATATTTTGCTTAAAGTTAAATTTTAGAGATGGATTCATATTAAGGTTCGTTCACTTTCCATTTTTACTAGAAAGCACTCCTCTGTATTCTGGAGTGCCAGTTCTTAACTCTATTGTGGTTTTGAGTGATAAAGTCAGGGTCACATGGGTGTTAGGAAAGCACTGTACACTGAGCTTCACATCTAGATACCACTTTTTTCCCCCCAAGATTCTAACTAGTATCTACTTTGGCTTCTTAAGCAAAGACCATACCTGAGTATATCAGCTCCTAATTTTTAATGCTTATTACTCAGTATCTATTTTAGCTTCATTGGCAAAATTGTACTACAGCACACCACCTAAAGAGCCTGATGATATTCTTTCCTATGGGATTACACTCTCCCAGTAAACTGAAATTTGGCATTTGTTTTACAAATATGTCTCAGATTGATGTCAATCAGCAGCCATCAGAGTATTCTAATGTAAAAAAAGATTCTAAGAGTTGCAGAAGAGAAATTGACAGAATCTTGAAACAAAACATAGTAATCTCTAATCTGAATCCCACCCATTCATTAGAATTCCAGTATTTGAGATTAAATATCAAAGTTAAATATCAAATTTGAGAATATTAAATTTTTAGTGTTCTTTTACAGGATCCTAAAAGGGGTATTAAATAATCTCAATACCACATAGACATTCCACAGCAAAAACTATCTTAAACATGAATCACACATGTAGCAAATGGTAACAAATTTACATGTACTTCCACATATACAAGTAAAACTTTATGAAGTTAAAAAAATTTCCCTAGGGGCCAGAGATTTGGCTCAGTGGTTCCAGCGCCTGCCTCACAAGCACAAGGTCCCTGGTTCAATCCCTGGTAACCACGTACAATACTGGGCATGGTACACCCACTGGCAATCAGTACCTCATACCACAGATGCCAAGCTTGGCGGCTCAAGCCTGTCATCCCAGCACTCAGGAGGCAGAGGCAGGAGGATTGCTGAGTTCAAGGCTTGCCTGGGCTGAACTACAAGGGAGACCCTGTCTCAAAAAAAAAAAAAAAAAAAAAGTTTTCCTAATGCATGGGATCTGAACCATATGGAGAGACAATGAAACCAGTTACCACCAGCACCTGCACTGTGGATCTTACACCACCATCCCAGAAAGCATAAAGTGAATACAGCATCCGTGTTTACACATTCTAGAGACGCAGGGACAGCTGTGCCCTCCATTTATAGAGCTAGATGATTAATAACAGAGAAAATAAACAACACATTCAAGGTGCAGCATTTGCTAAAAGATACCTTCCATTCAGACCTTAAGTGGTCATTTTGGAAACTGCCATCAGATGCACAAGGTGCTTGTTAATGGGGCAGTAAGCTCACTTCAGAGTAACTTCAGAGCTTCATACTAATAGCATCTTACTTAGTCAACTGAGCTTTTTCCTCTTATAAATCAGAATTTGATGAATGCAGCCATATAATTCATGAATAAAACTTTAAATTCTACCTTTGCTTTATGAACTAAAATTAAGACATAAGCTGACATAATATTTACATACATATAAAATACCTATGTTAAAATTATCTTTTTCCATTAAATTGCATTATTTTAAGTCTCTATCTATTTTAAATCTGGGCTTATTCCAGAGTCTAATTGGTATTTTCCCTGGCTTAATTCTGGACTGTAAAATCCCCAAGTCTCAGGTCCTTTGAGTAGCAGAAAAGCTCCTTGTGTAATTTTTTTTTTTTAGTTAATCTACTCATCCTTCTCTTCCTGTTTCTAAATTCACATGGCATTTAGGATCGCATCTGCTCTGGCTGTTACCTCTTCACAGGGTGCGCTTTTCTTTCCCACCCTTTCCCCCAAAGAACTGTGGGCTGTTTACTCCCACCCATGGCTTACCTCCACTACTCCAGCACTCATTCTGGGTCCCATTCCCGAGCAGAAAGAGCCATGGATGCTGCTGTCTTGCTCTACCCATTCTGGTCTTGTTCCAATCAGAGAAACATTCCTATGGCAACCAACACATGCCACCATCTCACTCCTCTTCCCTGAAAGTTTCCTATTTGTGTGGCAGACGTTTGGCAAGGATACTGAATTGCTTTAACTTGCCTAGCAACTAGTAGCTTGTTCTAGTCCCTTTAAAGGAGGTTGGCTTTTTTTTTCTTTTATCTTTTAAAACACTTCCAGGGGCTGGTTGGCTTCATAAGAATGGCAAATGCCGAATCAGCCTTGCTGAGCCCTGGGTAGAGCTACTGGCCAAAGTGAAGCCTACAGCCCTGGCCCCCTGAAAGAATGTCCATGTTCCCAAGGCCACAGAGTGACAGCAGACAGTTACAAGGGGCTCATCCTGGGCTGACTCCAGAGCAATTTCAGCTTTAGAGAAGCTTACATTGTACTCAGCTATAATAGGAATTCAAATTATCAATAGTTGGACTTATTCAGGAAGTCAGGTTTACCTATCATGCTACATATTTCAGACCTTTCCATTTTTACTTTATAGTCAGCACACAGATATTTCAACATACAGATTTTACTTTATTCATGTAGTTTGTTTTGGTAACAAGAACCAATAGAGGCCCAGATGACTGACACTGCTGTCTGCATTTTTACCTCTACAGTGAATTCTACAGAAATATCCAGTGTCTCTAATTTGGGCAAACTAAAATGAAGTGCTCCTGTTGAAAATCTATACAGTTGAAGACACTTCAACAATGAATATACACTTTATTGAGCTACTAGGGGCTCTGGTAAGATTCCATGCATGCCCCATGCCTTTTAGAACAGAAGCCACTGGTGGGTGCTTGCTCCAAAAACAATGAGATAATCAAGCCAGGTATGGGAGAAAAATGGAAGCTACTGGACAAGCATTTCTGTTCCTAGCTGTGGACACCTGCCTTCTACAAGGAAAGACAGCTCATTGTAGCCAAAGGGGAGAGCTGCTGACGTAGTCAGGAAGAGAATCGAGAGTGGAATGCTAGTGCACACCATCCATCCTCTGGGAGATGGTCACTTCTGCTGTTAGGGTGCAAAAGGCCCACTGATCTATCCTTTCAAATTTTGATTTCCTTAAAAAAAGTTTCTTAGTCACTCCCATGGCCTTTTTTTTTTTTTAAACAGGGTCTTACTTTGTAGTACAGGCTGGCCCTGAGCTCACTATGTAGCACAGGCAAGCCTTGAACTCAGCAATCCTCCTGCCTCTGCCTCACGAGTGCTGGGATTTCAGGCGTGAGCTACCATGCCCAGCACTGTGGTATGTGGTACTGACTGCTGGTGGGTGTTAGTTATCATGCCCTGTATTGTTGTATGTGGTTACTGGGGATCGAACCAGGGACCTTGCCCTTGCTAGGCAGGCACTGGAACCACTAAGCTAAATCTCCAGACCTCCCATGGTTTTTTAAGGAGAAAGATCATTTTTAGTCACAGATCCTATTTTAATGTTGACACACAGTAAGTGGTCAGTTAGCACTTACTGAAACGAAACCTTAGATAAAATAACTAAAATGTAAATTAACATTTTTATAACATTTGAACAATCATACTTATAAACTAAAATTTTGTCACATTCAGTGTTGACAAGGGAATAAACATGCCATTTTTATATACTACTAGTAGAAGTATAAATTAGTGCAGCTATTTTTGGAGGCCAACTTTGTATCAGTTTTAGGGACACTGCTGGGTGTGGTGGCTCACGCCTGTAATCCCAGCAACTTAGAAGGCAGAGGCAGGAGAATTGCTGAGTTTGAGGCTTGCCTGAGCTGCATAGTGAGCTCAGGCCCAGCCAGAACTACAAAAAAACCCTAAAAAAACAAAAAAAAAAAAACAATTTTAAGGACACTAATGATGCACACTGATTTTCATTGGTAATTCTGGTAGTTTTTCCCAGGCATTTGTTTCCTACAAATAAATTTACAAAACTGCAAGAAAGATATGATCAGAGCTGCTTCTTTCAATACTATATGCAGCAGAATAAAACTGGGAAAAGGTAAATGTTGATAATCAGAAGATGTATTAAATTATGGCATGGAAACAAAATGGAATGCTCTCTACCCATGAAAATGAGGTGCATTTATAATACCAGTAAAGAGAGATGTCCAAGATGTACTGTTAATACTTTGGAAGCACAAGGGCCCGAGTTTGATCCCTGGTACCACCAAGGTGGGGGGGAGATATACTGCTAAGAAAATATAGTACACCACAAAATCTACCTATGTATCATATTTACATTTATATAAACATAGACGTGTCTTATGTGTATCTATGTACGTATACATGTGTATACTTGTACAGGAATAGACCATAAGTTCATTTCTGGAAGAAATTTAACAGTGAACATCTGTTAGGAATGATATTTAGGATTATGAATAGGAAGGAATACTCTTATTTTCATTTGTAGCTTTTCTAAAACCTTAGTTGTCAAAACAAAAATATTTTAATCATTCTTTAAAAACATATTAATAATTCTCACTTACTTTTGTACCAATAGTTTTAATAAATTAAGTAAGACAGTAATCTAGAATAGCAAAAGCAATTCTAGGCAAAAAAAAAAAAATGATATGGCAGAGGATATCACAATCCCCAATTTGAAGCTATACTACAAAGCCACTGTGATAAAAACAGCATGGTACTGGCAAGGAAACACACCTGATGATCAATGTGGCAGACTACAAGATACAGAAAAAACTCCAGATATACTAAGCCACCTCATCTTTGATAAAGGAGGCAAACACCCTCAATGAAAGAAAGGTAACTTCTTCAATAAATGGTGCTGGGAAAACTGTGTTTTAATTTGTCAAAGATTAAAATTAGACATATCTTTCACCATGCACTAAACTAAATTAAAGTGGATTAAAGGTCTAAATATTAAAACAGAAACACAATCTGCTGGAAGATAGGATAGGTAGAACTCTTGGAGACATTGAGGTAGGGAAAGACTTTATAAACAGAACTTCAGTAGCACAGGAATTAGCAGAAAGAATCAGTAACTGGGATCTCACCTTATTTAAAAGCTCTGTACAAGAGAAATCACCAACAAAGCAAGAAAACAACCTAGGATGTGAGAAAAAAAATTTATTAGCTGTTCCTCAAAGGACTATTATCTAGAACATATAAAGAATCCCTAAACTTGGACCCAATTCAAAAGTATCTGAAATGAACATTTTTTCAGATGAAGAAGTAAAAGCAGCAAAGAAACACATGAAAAAATGTTCAACATCACTAGTAATTTGAGAGATGGAGATAAAAACAACACTGAGATTCCATCTCACTCCAGAAAAAATGGCTGTTAACAAGAAATCAATCAAGAATGCTGGCAGAGCTGTGGAGAGAAAGGAAACCTTCTCCACTATTGGTGGGAATGTAGACTGATGTAACCTCTGCAGAAATCAGGGTGCTAATTCTTCATAAAATTGGGATTAGAGGTTCCATTTGGCACTCTTTCCCTGCCGGTTATGTTCATGAAAATTAAAAGCATCATACCATAGCAACATATGTACAACTCATGTTTATAGCAGTACAGTTTGTAATAGCTAAATCCTGAAAAACAGACCAAAAGCCCATCAACTGGAGACTGGATAAAGATGGTTGCTTTAAAAAAAAATGGAGTATTAGCCATAAAAATGGTAAATTAGGAGACATTTATAGCTAAATGGATGTACCTTGAGGGCATACTCATAAATGAAATAGGGTACAGAGGTGTAAATACTGTATTGTTTCTCTAGTGTGAGAAACTAAAGATGTAAATGAGATCCAGAATATATGACAGGTATTGCAAAATAGGATGAAAATGTTTGAAGGGCAAGGGGAACTGGGTTGGGGCAGGGAAAAGCAAAGAAGGGAAAGAAAAATTTGATGGTAAAAAGGAAAAAAAACAGAAACAAAACGTATGTATATGGCAGGTAGAGGGGTTGAAGGGAAGGCAAGGGAATGAGAAAAAAATAAGATATACCATGTAGGGACAGAAAGTGTCAATAAGGAATGTACCTGTAAACTAAAATTATTAACAAAATGAAGCAAGGAGGTCATTTTTGTTGTTCAGCTGGCCCTGAATAACCAGCACAGTGGCTTCTAAAACCACTTGCAGCTCCCATAGGAGATCAGAAGCTACAGTGCTGGAAAGAGCAGCTCACCTGAATTGTGTATTTTTAAGGCATTCATACAGTGACTATATTAGAACTTTATTAGAAATTTAAAAATCATAATAGGTCTACATAAAATAAGATAAAAATTTGGATATATACAGGCACCAATATAACAAGTAAGCTAAAAATAAACATTTCTTTCCAATGCTTGAGGCATTTTTTAAGAAGATAGCAGAGAAATAAAGTTTGCCGCTAAATTAGATATCCTAAGCCTTCCAAATTCTGTACATGCTCTGTATATATATTCCTTTGTAAAAGGAAACCATAATAAACTGTATTCAAGAATTGAAAGAGATGTTTTAAAAAAAGAAATGTATAAATGTCTCTTTGGAGGGCATTATTTGACATGCGGGAGGGGATTTCCTGTATCGCTATCAAATCAATAACAAGATACTGGGAACCACGGAATAAAATAATTTTTTAAATTCCAAAGGTTAGAGAGAACACTCTACAGTAAAAGTAGAATGTTCCCAATGTCCCAAATACTCCTACCTTTTTCTTTAAAAATCAAGAGAAAAAATTTCCCTTGTTGCTTATTATAAAACCCCAGAATGCTCTTGACTTTTCCATTTAAACTGCCTATTGTTCTCCTAACTCTACGAAATCTCTGAAAACCAGACATAATGACTGTTGTGACGGCTTTCAGTAATAAGAAATGAAGCTTTCTGTCAAAAGAAACACTCTCTCCATTTCCCTGACACATAAAATAAGCTGCTTCCACTAGTGTCTTCATACACAGAGGAGCTTCGAGGTTGTAAAAATGTACTACAAAAGTTGAAATAATGAATTAAAATGACATATAAATATGATAGTCCTATAAATATAGCAAGCTTGTAATTTATTTCCCATTTAATATTGACTCTATGATGGAAAACTTGATTTCTTGCTCCAGAACTGTTAAGGACAAGTCTCAGATATGAATTCAACAAAGGAGCAGGAAATGAATTGGTAGTTGGTGCTTGTTTTGAGTTCTCTAAATGAAAGAATATATAAAATGTTCTTAGAAGAGAGCCTGGTAGCCACAGAGCAAATATTTTTAAAAATATTACTGATTGGGCCGGAGGGTTAGCTCAGTGGTTCCGGTGCCTGCCTCGCAAGCGCAAGGACCTGAGTTTGATCCCCGGTTACCACATATAATGCTGGGCGTGGAGACACGCCCACCAACAATCAACACCGCATACCACAATGCCGGGCATGGTGGCTCACGCCTGTCATCCCAGCACTCGGGAGGCAGAGACAGGAGGATTGCTGAGTTCGCGGCGGCTTGCCTGGGCACCATAGTGAGCTCAGGGCCAGCCTGAACTGCAAAGCGAG